>CM062805.1:893056193-893338939 GCA_031772625.1 Pinus tabuliformis
TCAATAATGTGCAAAACACACAAAAGGTACTTATTGCAACTTTATATTTGGAACCAAATCAATTTGTATGGTATCAATGCCTTTGCTCTCGTAAACAAATTATCACTTGGGCAATTTTTACGGAAGAATTGACAACACATTATGAGGATACAAAAAGCAATACTTTTTTTAGCCAATTGATAAGTCTCAAACAAAAGGGTTCAATAATGGAGCACATTGAGGAGTTCCAAAAATTGAACATAAGCGTAAAAAATATTCCAGAGGAGCATAGGATTGATGTGTTCATAGGGACTTTAAATGATAATATCCAACATGATGTTCGCCTTTGGGAACCTGATTCATTAGAGAAGGCATTCAGGTTAGCAAGAAAAATGGAAAGCAAAATTATGGCGACCAGGAAGCATACCACTCACAACTATAAAGATGGAAGTGTTGTTGCCCGTAGTCTTCCACAACCTATAAGGTTGATACCACAATAATTGGAAGAAAAAAGAGCAAAAGGGCTTTGTTATAGTTGTGATAGCAAATACACTAAAGGTCATAAGTGTGCTGAGAAGAAATTATTCTACATAGATTGTGAAGAGGAAGAAGAAAAGGAGCAAGAAAGGTCAAAAGAAGAGGATATACTCCAGGAACAAAGCCTAGATAAAGAAGAAATGAATCCGACCATATCTTGTAATGCATTGGCAGGAATTACCACTCCTCAGACCATCAAGATAGAAGGACAAATCAAGAAGAAAAAGGTAATAGTGTTGATTGATTCAGGAAGTACCCACAATTTTATTCATTGTAAGGTAGCAAAAGAATTGAATTGCTTCTTATATCCAGCACCAAAGTGTCAAGTAATGGTTGCAAATGGAGGAACAATAAATTGCTCTGGAAAGTGCCATAATGTCAAGCTATCCATGGGAGAATATGTATTGACTAGCTCAATGCTTTCCATTCCAATGGGAGGTGATGATGTTGTACTAGGAGTCCAATGGCTACAACCCTTGGGTACAATAGCTTTTAATTTTTAAAAACTTTTCATGAAATTTTCTGTGGAAGGAAAGGAAGTTGAATTAAGGGGTATTGCAGGGAAACCAGGCAAGATAATCAGCTCTAACGGTATGACAAAGCTTCTAAAAAAGGAACAAAGAGGTGTAATTGCACAATTATGTTCACTAGATGTTTCCACATTGGAATCATCTATTTCTCCAGATCTCCAAAAAGTCTTGGACAATCATTCCAAGGTATTTGAGACTCCCAAAGGTCTCCCACCTATTCGTGATCATGATCATGCTATTCATCTGATTCCAGGAAGTGTTCCTCCAAACATCAGGCCGTACAGATATCCCTATGCCCAAAAGAGTGAAATTGAACGTATGGTTGCAAAAATGCTAGAGGCTGGTATAATTCAACCGAGTCAAAGTTCTTTCTCTGCTCCAATAGTATTGGTGCACAAGAAGGATGGATCATGGTGCATGTGTCTGGATTATAGGGAGCTCAACAAGCTCACTATTAAAGATAAGTTTCCCATTCCAGTCATTGATAAATTACTGGATGAATTGCATGGATCAATTTACTTCACCAAGTTGGATCTTCGTTCAGGATATCATCAAATCAGAATGAAGACTGAAGACATTCCAAAAATAGCATTTAGAACTCATGAGGGTCATTATGAATTTTTGGTCATGCCTTTTGGCCTTACCAATGCACCTTCAACATTGCAAGGTTTGATGAATTCCATTTCAAACCATTCCTTAGAAAATTTGTGTTAGTATTTTTTGATGATATACTAATCTATAGCAAGTCTTGGAAGGATCATGTTGAACATGTTGACAGGGTGCTACAATTATTGGAGGAGAAACAATTATATGCAAAAAGATCCAAATGATTCTTTGGAGTATAGAGGTGGAATATCTGGGTCATATTGTATCTCATGAAGGAGTTAAGGTAGACCCTAGCAAAATTAAAGCCATTAAGGAATGGAAAATCCCCACATCCATAAAGCATCTGCGAGGATTTCTTAGGTTGGCAGGGTATAATCGAAAGTTTGTTAAGAATTATGGGAGGATAACAGCACCTCTAACAACATTATTGAAGAAAGATGCATTTTCATGGACTCCAGAAGCAACAAAGGCCTTCAAGCATCTTAAAGAGGCAATGTGCCAAGCACCAGTCTTAGCTACACCAGACTTCACAAAAACCTTTATTGTGGAATGTGATGCTTCAAGAAATGGAATTGGTGTTGTTTTAATGCAAGATGAAAGACCTATTGCTTTCGAAAGTTGTCCAATCAAGGGAAAGTTTTTACACAAAGCTATTTATGAGAAGGAAATGTTGGCAATAATCCATGCACTTAAGAAATGGCGACCCTATCTAATGGGAAGACACTTCAAGGTAAAAACGGATCATGACAGCCTTAAATACTTTTTAGAACAAAGATTATCCTCTGAAGAGCAACAAAAGTGGGTCACAAAGATGTTTGGTTATGACTTTGAAATCATCTACAAAAAAGGGAAGCAAAATGTGGTGGCAAATGCACTCTCAAGAAAGGATGAGGATGTGGAAGCAATGTTGTGCGCCATTTCTATTATCCAACCAAATTGTATAAACAAAGCAAGGGAGGAATGGAAGAATGACGAAGAAGTGTGGGAATTTATTCGAAAGTTACAACAAGACTCCAGTACGTCTGATACATTTAGCTGGCAAAATGATTCATTATGGTACAAAGATCGCTTATACCTCTGTAAGAATTCTCAGCTAAAACAAAAGATTCTTATGGAATTGCACACTTCTCCCTTAGGAGGGCACTCAGGATTTTTAAAAACTTACCACAGGGTTAAGAAGGAATTTTTTGGGGAGAGCCTTAAATCAGATATTCAAAAGTTTGTGGCGGAATGTTTGGTTTGCCAACAAAATAAAGTTGAAATAATTAAGACACCGGGTCTATTACAACCTTTATCCATTCCAAGCCAACGTTGGGAGGAGGTTTCAATGGATTTTATCACAAGTTTACCCAAGTCTGAGGGAAAGAGTGTCATCAGGGTGGTAGTTGACAGACTTACCAAGTATGCACACTTTTGTGCATTATCACATCCATTTAAAGCCAGTACAGTTTCTATTGCATTTATGGAAACAATTCAAAAGCTACATGGAAACCCAAAGATTAATGTAAGTGACAGAGATCCCATTTTCACTGGAAATTTTTGGACAGAATTATTTTCTTGTCTTGGTACTCAGTTAGCGCATAGCTCATCTTATCATCCTCAATCTGATGGGCAAACTGAGATAGTAAACAAATTTTTGGAAGGATATCTTCGTTGCTTTGTATCTGATAAACAGACACAATGGGTCAAATGGTTGCCTCTGGCTGAATGGTGGTATAACACTTCTTTCCATACAACAACAAAAATGACCCCATTTATGGCACTTTATGGATATCAACCACCATCCATCACATCATATTTAAGAGAAAATTCTAATGTTCAAGCAGTGGAACATCACATCGAACATCAACAACATGTCCTCCAACTCTTAAAGGATAACCTCGTGTTGGCACAGAATAGAATGAAACAACAGGTAAATCAACATCGCAGCGAAAGAAGTTTTGATGTAGGTGATTGGGTATTCCTACAGCTACAACCATATAAGCACATGTCCCTCAAGCAAGCTAAGAAGGATAATAAATTATCACCAAAGTATTATGGTCCGTACAAGGTGTTACAAAAGATTGGTACCATGGCATACAAATTGGAGCTTCCTGCAACTTCTCGATTGCACCTAGTTTTCCATGTTTCATGTTTAAAGAAGGTTATAGGCGACAAGCTCCCAGTTCAAACAATATTGCCAGAACTTGACGAGGAAGGAAAAATTATATTGGAACCAGAAGCAGTCACAGAAACAAGAACTCGACAGTTACGAAATCGATCGATTTCAGAGTATCTTATCAAATGGAAGAACTTATCCGCTAAAGATTCCACATGGGAGGATGAGAATTTTATATAGAAGCATCCAGAACTACTGAAGCGTTGAGGACAACATTTTTTTGAAGGAGAGGGGCATGTTGGGTCCCTATAATACTAGTGATTACCCCATTACTATTGTAGTTGTATCCCTTATTAATATTGTTGTGCCCCTACTGTCCCCATATTGTTATTATTGTGCCCCATAGAATCCCTCTATTGTTATTTTTGTGGCTTTATATTATTATTGTTAGGTCGGCTGGGTTATATTGTGACTCCTTAGACTCCTATATATAGAAGGGAGGTTTTGTCATTTGAATCATCGAAGAATTGCTCATTTATGTAATGTAAAGGAGGTTTCCCCCTCGAAGAGGCTGAATTCTAAGGCATGGATCTCTCTTTTCTATCTTTTTGTGAGATGGTTTCATAACAGGCATGTTGTGCAAGTAAAACTCAACCATTTTGGCCCTATCCTCTAGTGCACTTTGATCACAAAGATCAATAAATTGCCTGCAATCCTAAAATGGCATGGTGCCCCTTTGTGCTAGTGTTTTAATTTGAAATTGCAACCATTGTTCTCTGAGGTAAATAACACAAGATTTAGTTGGCATCCTACATTGGATGGTCTCCAAAGAGAGGTTGGCCATACATGCTAGTTGGTTTTCCTTTTCCTGCAGCTGTGCTTTCAGGGGCCTCTAGAGACACCCTAGGTGACTCCTCCTTGTGTTCTTCCCCTTCTATTTCAATGCCTTCTTCCTCTCTCATAGAAGGACTAACATCATAGATGAGGGTTTTGATGTCATCCTCTGCTGGTAACTCTCTGAAGACTAACCATTTTATAGGGATCCTGAGGTTTTGGAGGGCATCCTCAATGAGGATTCTGATCAAACCATGGTAAGCCAACTGTTGGGAATTCGCTTCCTTTACTTTGTTTCTGGAGTCTATGAGTGATTGCATCAAGAAATAGGGTATGTTGAGTCTTTGGTGAACTGGTGTTTCTACCCCAAATCTTAGTTCTTAAAGCATCCTAAAATGGTAGCCATAAACAGCATTGTATCTACCCTTATATGAGATATATCTGATGAGTTGGTAGCATACCTCACTCCATGGGTATGACAGTCTGTCCCTTCTTACTCCATTTTTATCCTTTGTGGGTTCTTCACCTTCTAAAAAGAATTTCCTTTTGCCACCTGACTATCTGCTTTGTCTTCTTTTCTCCATGCAATTCCTTGGGGAAGTGTGGTGACCCTACTGATTAACTCTGGGGTAAGATCTATAGTGAGCCCTCTAACTATAACAGTGGCATGGATTCTACTGTGTGGAGTGAGGGAATGAGCAAATTCTTGAGAAAACAGAGTTTCATGTGTATGTAATCCACTAGCTTTTTAGAGGACTTCTAGTTCATTTACTTGTAAAAAGGGATGGATTTTTAGATCCTACCTCTTTAGAATGGTGACATGGACAATTCTCTTGATATTCCCTCTTGAACCCCTCTCTGCCTATCCTGTAGACTGCCTCTGTGTATCCTGTAGGTTGTTCTTGTAGGAATTCTCTTGCAGAACGATGGATCCTTGCTTCCAGTGGGTGGCCAGAGTTATGAGAGCTACTTGAGTCAGGGAGTTTCAAGGATGTGGAATGCATGAATGCATGAAAACGTGTTTTGTTTCCCTTTATACCACCTCATCGTTCCCACTCCTTGTAATCAGCTCCCACAGTTGTTAAATCCATAGTTAACCACTTCTTGTCCTACTCCTCCTCTGTTCTTTGAGTTGACTGCAACCATGTGTGAGAGGACACCCTGCTTTGTATGTAATGACTGAACGAAGGTGGCCAAGTTAACTGGCCACTTTTTCACTTACAAACCAACTACCTCGTAACCTTTACAACTTTTGATCAAATGATGCAAATGAGCGAGTGAGTGGGATACTTACCTGCGGTCTCGATGCCATGCTGCAGCTTGTCGAGGATTAGAGGTGCTGCGTTGTTCATTTGTTGCATGGTCATTCTTATTCCTCCGCTGCTATCTACTGATGGTGTCTGTGATTGCAGATCTGATGCTGCTACTGCTGTGTAGCTCCTGGCTTACCACTTGGCAATGTTTGGTGTCTCCCTTAGAATTTCTTGATCATGTTGTTGGACGGTGCTGTGAGGATGCTATAATGAATGGATAGAGGGAGTAGGAGTGTCTGTGATTGCAGGGATGATAATAATGGATGAGGTGAGGGGTTAGATCATGTCTAGAATGAATTTTGGGGACCTAACCAACCTACCATTCAGGGGATCCTATAGGAATACAGGGGATACTGTAGAAAACACAATCTTCACCTTAAATTGAAGAAATGAAGTAAAAAAGCAATGGAATTGATGGAGGGATGCATGGTAAGAAGTGGAGGAGATGAATATATGTGAGGCAAGGTTCCCTTTGGATCTTCTCTTTGCTCCCTGCTTATCTTTCTCACCCACCTGCAAATAAAAATTATGTCTTTTTTTTCTTTTATTATTATATTTTTTTTTTGAAAAACACCTAGGTTGCCTCAGAGAGGTTTTCACCCTAGATATAAGCCCTGGGCACCTCAAGGAAGGTTTTCACCCAGGTATCTCCTTACTCCTTTTCATTTTTTTCTCATCCTTGGGTCATCTTACGAGGTTTTCAACCCAAAGATGGGACTTAGGCGCCTCATGGAGGTTTTCACCCGAATCCTTATTTTTTTTTCTCTTTTTCAGTGCCCTGATGAGGGAGGAGCTGGAACTTGCTCCACCACCATCACTGTCTTATTGATATTGTCATTGAACTCTTGTTTTGATAAAGGCCTCTTGTACATTTTCAATTGGTGTCCATTAACAAGCAATGGAATAGCTTCTTCATCTATAATTCTGATTTGCACTGAACCATTATCATGGTATCTTTCCACCACATAAGGTTCGAGCCATCTTGTCCTTAGCTTGCCCTTGAAGTCTTTATACCTAGAATCATATAACATTGCCCAATCTCCCTCTTGAAATTACTTCTCCTTGATATGTTTGTCATGCCAGATCTTACTCTGAAGCTGAACTATATCTGTATGTAGGAAGCCCTACATTCTGAATTCATCCAAGCCATTCAAATGGAATAATCTTTCTTTCTCTACATGACTGAGATCCAAATCTAGTTGGCCTACCATCCTCAATGTGTTATATTCAAGCTCAATGGACATCAAATCCTTTTTCGCATAGACTAGCTCATAGGGTGTAAATCCAGTGGTGGTCTTCCATGTTGTATTATAGGCCCAGGTGGCCTCAACTAGTCTCTCTGCCCAATCCTTACTACTGTTGCTCACTACCTTGGTTAAGATGTTCTCTAGTGTCCTTTTGGTCACCTCCACTTGCCCATTAGCTTGTGGATGATAAGGAGTGGAGGTCCTATGCTTGATTTTGTGATGGCGGAGCAGTTCTTCAATCATGCTGGAGGTAAATTCGTTGCCTTGGTCTGTGACTAGCTCTCTAGGGTACCCAAATTTGTAGAATACATTCTCCATTAGGAACTCAGCCACCTTCTCTTCTGTTGCTTCCTTAATCGCCTTGGTTTCAGCCCAGTTAGTCAAATAATCAGTGCACACAATAATGTACTATTTTTGCTTTGAAAGAGGGTTGATAGGCCCAATGAAATCCATGCACCATGTGTCAAATGGCTCGAAAGTCACTTGAGGTTGTAGGGGCATTTCATCTCTGGAAGTAGGCTTTCCCATCCTCTAGCAACTGATCACACTGACTAATGTACTTTTTCACATCCTGATGAAGAGTAGGCCAACAATAGCCTGCTTGCAACACTTTGAATGTTGTCCTCTTTGCTGCAAAGTGACCTCCACAAGGCCCATCATGACAGGTCAGAAGGATGTCAAAAACTTCCTCTTCCCTTAAACACCTTCTCAACATTTGATATGGGCCAAGTTTGAACAGATTTCCCCAATCCAGGTGAAGGGGGAGCTTTTCCTGACTATCTTGCTCTTTTCTTTGGAGGGCAAGTTTGGTGGGAACTGTGTTGATACCAAATAGTTTGCTATATCAGCAAACCATGGGGAGAGAACTAAAATAGCAAACAAATGCTCATCTAGCAACTGGTCATCCACCATTCCTTCTTCACCTGCAGGCATACTCATCCTAGATAGAAAGTCTACAACAACATTTTCCTTACCAAGCTTATCAACAATAGTTAGATCAAACTACTGTAATAAAATCAACCATCTTATAATTCTAGCATTCACATCTGGTTTGTTCATTAAATATTTGATTGCAACATGATCAGTATGCACAAATGTTTGATATCCTATAATGTAATGCCTAAATTTGTTTAATGAATGCACAACAACCAGGAGTTCCTTTTTGGTCACAGTATAGTTTAGCTTAGCCTTTGACAGGTTCTTACTGATAAAATAGATGGCATATGACAATTTCTCCTCTTCCTGACCTAGGGTTGCTCCTATGGCTTTGTGTGAGGCATCAGCATGAATATGAAAAGGGAGGGCCCAGTTTGGGCCTCTAAGGATTGGTGCAGTGGTTAACTTACCCTTTAGAATGTCTAAGGCCTCTTAACAGCTCTTTGACCATATAAACTCAGAATCTTTAGCCAACAACCCAAACAAAGTAGAGGCCAACTTGCTGAAGTCCTTTATGAACCTTTGGTAGTATCCAGCTAACCCTAAGAAACTCCTAACATCTCTTTGCTTTTGTGGAGGTGGGACCCTTTGGATGATTGTTATTTTGTTTGGGTCCACCTGCAGTCCTTGCTGAGATATTGAATGACCTAGCACGGTCCCTTCAGTCATTAAGAATTCACATTTTTCTAGACTGAGAGACAGGTTCATTTCAATGCATTTGTGCAATACTTTTCCTAGGTTAGTCAGGGTTTCTTGAAAATCATAGCCATAAGGTGTAAAGTCATCCATATAGATTTCCACAGCATCATGTACTAATTCAGCAAAAATACTCAAGACTGCTCTCTGGAAAGTGGCAGGAGCATTGCATAGGCCAAAAGGAAGGACCCTATAGGCAAAAGTACCCCAAGGATAGGTGAATGTGGTCTTATCCTGGTCTTCTGGGCAGATTTGGATTTGGTTGTACCCACTGAATCCATCTAGGAAGGAAAAAAAACTTCTTCCCTACCAGGCCATCTAGCACTTGGTCAATGAAGGGTAGGGGAAAATGATCCTTCTTTGTGGCTTTGTTCAACTCCCTATAATCAAGACAAATCCTCCACTTACCATTTTTCTTGGGAACTAACACTAAAGGAGAGACCCACTCATTGTCTGAGATAGGGTAAATGAATCCTGCATCTAGCAGTTTTTGCAGTTCTTCTTTGACTATGTCTTTAAGAGTTGGATTCATCCTCCTTTGTGGTTTCCTGACTGGCTTGCAACCTTCTTTGATGTATATGTGGTGAGTACACATTGAGGGGTGTACTCCCTTCATTTCCTTATAACTCCAAGCGAAGGCTTCTAGGTTTTCTCTCAACATGTTGCATAGCTTTTCCTCTTCTAAAGCAGAAAGAGATGGATTAATTTTCAAAGTTTTCTCTGGGCCAAATTCTATGGTTTTGACACGGAGTGGGTTGGAATTGGCCAAGCATAAGTCAATTGGATGATTGTTCTGGGTTTCCCTTACTTCTTCTTCTAATGGTAGTGAACTAGGAGTTGGACTTTGGAGCAGGTGTTCAATTAAGTCATCCTCATCTTGCTGTCCTCCTCCTATGGTTGCTTCCAAAGCATAAAGTTGGGCAGAATAAACCTCATCTTCTTCCTCCTCCTCCAACCATAAAGGTAAATCATGCTCTAGGGTAGGTTGAGCAGGAGGGTATAGGACTAACTGTTTGGACATATGCCCATTCTTGATGGTCATATTCCTAGCTCTACAGCTAATGTAAGCATCAGCGCCAACCATGGCCTCCCAAGGATGAGAGGGTAACCAATAAGCTTAGCCTTAGGCTGGAGAACTAAGAAATCTGTAGGGTACTCCCAGGAGTCAATGGAGACCATCACATCCTCCACAATTCCTTCAGGGGTGACTATGGAATGGTCTGCAAGTTGCAGAATTGTTGTGGTCTTCCTCAATGACCGTTGGAGGTTGAGCTTGAGCATGGTGTCCTTGGTCATCACATTAATGGCAGCGTCAAGATCAATCAGAGTGTCTGGGACAATGGTGCCATTGATGTGCACATCTACTACAGGGCTTCCAAGGTCCAAATATTTTGGACATATTACCTGCCCCAACATTAAGTCAGGCAGTTGCCCAATGACATTAATGGTAGGGGTATCCCTTTTTCTTCTTCCTGGATGCTTGAAGCATTTCTCCTTAATCAACTTATTGTAAATGGGAACATCTTTTATTACCTGGAGAAGGGGGATCTTTACACATATATTTTTCAGTTCTCCCAAAAGTTCAATTTCTTCTGGGGTAGGCTGGAGTGGTTGGGCTAATCTCTCAGGAAATGGTGGATTTACTTTAAGGTTGCTTTCCTCTCTCTCTTCCTCAACTTCCCTATGTGGAGAGGGAGGTTGGTTATTAGGGAGAATTCTCCCATACGTAGGTTGATCTCCTAGATTTCTATAGCATAAGCTGGGTATGATGTCTCTCCACTGTATACTTGTTGAGCCCGCCTATTGTTTGGGTTTAGATTTGGCTAGGCAGGTATCTGGGGTTGCTTGGGTGGAGCAGAGTGCAGGAGTTGTGGTTGGGTAGGTGGTGGAGGTGATAGGGCTGGAACATTGTTGAATTGGGGCCTCCACCCTTGGAGTGGAGTATTCCACTGAGGTTGTGGCTGAACATAATGTTGAAATGACTGGTTGGCTGGCTGGGAATGATACTGAGATGTATAGGACCAAGGAGGGGGTGTAGACCAGGAAGGATGAGTCCCGGGGTCCCCAAAAAGGTATAGTTGTGGTTCGGTTGGGGTTGTAATATGCATGGGATGACCGTTTCATACCTTGCTGGTATGGTTTAGGCCCAAGAGGTCTCCTTTGGTTGATGTAGCACAGCTACTCAATGACCCCTTCAACTCCTTGATATACAACTTTGAGTCCAGGTAAAGAAGGGCACTTGTCTGTGGAGTGGTTTTCTTCACAGAGTGAGCAAATCATAATAGAGTTCAATGCACATTCATTCATAGGATGTCTCCTGGTGCATCTAGGACAAAAGATGGCCAAGGCTCTCTCTGCTTCCTCTTGCTTCCTTTTGATTTTCATGGTGTCCAATTGCAAGGCAAGGGTTTGCAGCATATCTCTTTTGAAATCTTCCAGCATATTTCCAATTTCACCCTTGATGGATGAGTTGGAGGATGATGTACTAGCCATAGGTTGACTACCCCTACCCTTTTTCCTGGTTGCCCTAGAATGGTTTCTAAAGACAATCTTAATATCCTCATAGGGTAATTGGTAGATATCTCCTCCTACTATCATATGTAAGGTATCCAAAAGATCCTTCCTTACTCCTCTAAGCAGGACCAACTTAAGTGACTTAGGGTCAAGTGTGCACCTGGCCCTTTTGTAACTGAGCTGAAATCTTTCTTCATAGTCTTCTAAGGATTCATCCTGGCCTATGGTCATCCTGAAAATCTCTTCTTTAGTATCCTTTGACCTATAGTAGTCCCTATATTTGTTGTTAAAAGCCTGTTGCATATGAGCCCAATTTGTGATGTTATCTCCAAGTAAACCCATGAACCAGCACAATGCTGCATCCTTGAGGGTAGATGGAAACAGTTTTAACTTTTGCTCATCATCTGTATAGTCATAGGTTCGTCATATAACAACAAACTCAAATAGGAAAGTGTTAGGGTCCTCTGTGGTCAGGCATGGAAATGAGGAATAGCAGAGGGGCTTATATTCTTCATCTTAGTGTCCCCATTGGTCTCCCTGATGGGGAAGGCACCATCAGTTCTCTCCCTATTTCCTCAGTCATTTCGGTTTTCAGCCATTGGTTCAGTAGGAATGGGTTCTTCCTCTTCTTCTTCCCCGGTAGGTTCCTCAAATATGTAAGGTTGCTCACGTAAAGGGTCTTCTAATTCACCGTCACTGAAGAAGAGAGAAGGTTGATTGTTGGATGCAGTGAGGGTATTTGACAAGAATTTCCCTAAATTGTCCCTATTCCTACGAGGCATGAAAGGAAATGCTTTTTGGTTGTAGTTGTTGTTGTTTTTTTTTTTTTTAAGCTGGAAAGTACTCTGCAGAAAGGAAATTGATGATTGAATGAAAAACCACTAACAAGAAAAACTACTTGCAGAATGAAATTGTTGATTGAAGGAAGACTACTAATAGAAAAAAACTACTTGCTGAACTAAAATTCTGCCTGCAGAATGGAAAGGAAAGCAGATACTGACAACTAAAAGAAAGGAAGAAACTAGATTACTTTTTCAGAAATAAACTAATGGAAGAAAATTGGAGACTAGAAATAGAAGAAAGCAGTAATTTCCCTCTACTTAGACACCTCACCAACAACAATGCCAAAAAGTGATGAGCCTAGGTATTGCAACAAGAAAGCTACAACTCCCAGGGCTATCAACTTTACTTATCAACCTGGGGTTCATACAAACTTGGAGGTGACAATGCTATATGCACAAGTAAAAGTGAAGGTCCTGCCTGTTATCACTGCTCATCTGGTAAGAGACCCTAGGGGTTCCAAGCTAGACTTCTATAGGGTCAGAAGAAGCTTAATTCTTTGATGGAATAAGAGCAAATCTATTCTAAGAGAGATCTACTCTACTACAGTAATGAAGAAAACACCATGTAATGCTAAACCACACCATAACCTAACTGACCATCTAAAAAACTATGCTAAACAGAATTGCTAAATCAACACTAACCTAATGTTGTTATCTAAGTTGCAGAGGTAAAGAGCATTAAACTATACTAAGGTGTAATCAAAGGAACTACACTAAATCTGTTTTCAAGCGGAACAGTAGTTGGAGATCGAAATTGGTGAAAGGAGGACGTAAGGACGCAGTAGTGCATAGGGACCGTTGGATCGATCAACGACCAGAAGATGGATGGTGGAGATCTTATCGCGGGGGCTTAAGTGAATAGATGGATGAATAGGGTTAACGAATAGGATGAACGGTGGAGATCTTATTGCAAGTGATTTACTGAATAGGTGAACAAACAGGGTAACGAAGCAGATGAACATCAGAGATCGTATCACGAGGAATTAAGTGAATGGATGGACAAAAAGGGTAATGAAGCAGATGAAAGACGGAGATCTTATCGTGGAGATTAAGTCAAGAGATGGATGAATAGGATTAATCAGAGGATGAATGGTGGAGATCGTATTCCAAGAAGAAAATGTTTGGAAATGATGGAGCAGCTTTCGGAGGCAGTAAGAAGTTTCTCGCGCGCCCTCAAGGCTGTAAGTTGTATTTCTGAATTTCACGCGATTAGCCTAACTGAGCGACACGTAGCATGAGAAAACCAATTTTCTTGCGTGCTCTCGGGCGGATAACAATCCTGTAAGAATCTGCACGAGATGGCGCGATAGCTATTGAATCAGGCTAGATAGATCAACGGTGGAGATCGACCAAGCTAGTTGGGGATCGGGTGCCGTGATAGCCATCGGATCAGGTGAGGCAAATCGACGATGGGGGTTTAAGGCACATAAAGTGTTGAGGTGATGCGATAGCCATCGGATCAGGCGAGGCAGATCGACGGTGGGGATTTAAAGCGCATAAAGTAGGTGGAAGACTTCACGTGAGGTGGCAGTTGGATAAACTAATGAATTGGACGGTGATTGGGCAGGTTTGTTGTGGATCAAACGGTGAGGAAACGATGCATGAAGAACATGCTGAAGGAGGTTTCAAATGAAACGACAGAAAAACCAGTGAGGGTGAACAAGTAACTGCATCAAACAACAAACTCCATAGCTCATGCGAGAACCAGAAACCTATGTTTTTGGGGTTGCTGAAGGGTCTCTTCCTCAAGTCATGGTCCCAGAGGGAGGAGGTGAGGCCGAGACACCTGCGGACAACCTTGTGGTGATCTTTTCCTCCTAGCTAACTTGTGAACTGAAAGAAGGCACAAATGGAAGTAAACGAAAGCACAACCAATCTACTCTACACTATTGTAAGCGGAATGCAGCTACTTAAGCAAATGAACAGTTAAACCATAAATCTACGCTATATTGTTGTAATGAAAGTGTAGCTACTTAAGAAAATGAACAGAAACATAAACCTATGCTAGCATACATGTACAGTAAAGAGGATATTTGGTTTCTCGGGTTGGGCCCTAACCCAAGAGCTTCAGCCCTCTAAGTTAACTCAGAGCTAGCTCAAAACAAAACTCATTCTCATTATCAAAACCATGGATTACATAACAAACTCTCATAGGTCTTGCAGCTTAGGGATAAAGTAGAGTTTTACAATAAACATATGAATCCTACTAAGGTCCTAAGATTCTCTACTTATACATCTGAAGTCTCCAACGACTTCCTTCCTATTAGGGAGGTTTGTCTTCCCACTCAAGATAAACTGGTTTCTGTCACTTTCACTTGCTCGACTATCTTTTAGTCCTCATGATTTGGCTGTTTGCACTCTGAGCTGATGGAGTAATATTCGAATGGAGGGGTAGTAAATGAGGAGGATTTACCTCCTATAATTCCTCTCCCTTGTCCCATTCGAGTTTTGACCAAGGTCTTTGCCACAGTTCCTTGATTTTATCCTTTATTCCTACATTACATGCATATTAGACCACAAAGAAAAATATCCAACTCTAACTCATCTCATAAACAAAATATAATAAAAAGTATGCAATAAGTTGTGTGAATAGTTGGTTTGACTAAGTTAGGAGGCCAATTAAGGCCCATATAATTACCCAATGATGAGGCTCATCAGCCTCCAGGACTAGTAAATCAACCCACCAAGGGATTCCAGAGCATTTTTTCCAACCAGGGCTTTGAGGACTAGTAACTCAACCCAAGCTATTACAGGGCTCCCAGAGTGTTTGTTAAATCAAGGCTTTCAGGACTAATAACTCAACCCAAGCTAAGGAAGCATGAGAACCAACTAAAACAAAATAATGAAAGTAAACCCGCAATCACCATGGCTATCTGAGAAATGCAAGGCTATGCAATCCATTGTCAATCCAGGCAATCCACCATGCCAATGATAGATCACAACCAAGAAACCACATGCATATGCCATGCATGCCAAAAGTAGCGAAGAAATTATACATGCAACTCGGTACTTGTAAGAAAATCTGATGTAGCTGCTAATGTCGATGCCTTCTTGCGCTTCCCTGTTCTTCATTTGCCTTCTTGCTCCAAAATTCCAAGTATGTCACACCCTCCAAGAGTGCTCCAAGAAAACTCTAAGTCTCCAAGAGTATGGGAGAGAGAGAATAATGGGAGAGCTCCAAAACTGCATTGATCAAGCCCTACCCACTGATCCTCATAAGCCTTTTTATCAACAAGGCCCACTTTCCATTTTCCATAAGTTTCCTTCAATTTCCTCCTTACATGCAACCTGTGACCTTTCACCTTACTTTTCTCCTAATTTCCATCATTTTCATAAATAAAATGCCAATAAATGCCTTTCCAAAACCTTAGCCATTTCCTTTGCCAATTTCCTTAGCCATAAACAATCAAATGAACACCCACTAGGATGTCTTACCCAACATTCAGCTTGGAATATGTGTCCCATCGATCGTGTTGTTATATTTTTTTTACATGGAATTTTCTCCAACACTGTTACATTGGTAATGTTGATATTAGTAACTAGAAAATGGGTCGACGTCATAATGGAAACTTTGAAAATGGGTGAATTATTATAGTCTCGGTTTTCTCTGTGCATGTTGTTTCCATGACTGTGTCCGTCCTTTTTGGTATTATCCTATCTTTAATGGGCATGTTTGTTTGAAAATGGGTTCTTCATTGTTCAAGAAAGGTTTGGGTCACTGACAGTTAGGCTTACCTGCTGCTCGCGCCCACTCTGGATCTTATGGTGAATAAGCCTATCTTGAATTTGGTTTGCAGTATTTATATTGTGGCTCATAAGATTTTATGGCTCGGGGAGTCGGATTCGGTTCATTAGTCACACATTTGGAAGAAGTTACTATGTCGTTCTCTATTTTGTACTACTCTTATGTATGCCATGCTCAATAGTGGAATCCGCAAGTGTTGGGGGACGCCTTGACTGTATGTCTGTTTCTCTTCAGGGCGTTCGTCTAACTGTTTATGTTTCTTGTATTTTGTTAAATTAAATGCTTCATGTTTTGTTAATTTTTCTGGGATTTGGGGACGCGAGCTCGACATCGAGACTTGGTCTCTGTCATATTCCTTGTGTCTGCATATTTTACGTTTCGATTATCATGCAATTAGCAGTATGGTCATGCCATCCACAGATATGGGCTCTTCCAGTAATGGAGGCCACGACTGAGGCAAACAAAATGGTAATCAAGGAAGTAGGGGCTCCTCCTTTTCTCGACCACCCAAGAAAGGTGGTCGCCGGACAGATGCCCAAGTCATTCAGGAAGCGATCCAAGCCTATAGCGTGGGCACACCTGCCGAGGTAAAACAACGGATTTCCTCATGGGAAGTAGAATTAAAATAGCGAGTTACGAATGAATTGTCAGTGGAGGACTGGCAACTTCTAGCTCCTGATCCAGGTCACACCCGTGGACGAATGACCCAGTACAAGAAGAATGTATATCTTTATTGACTCATGAAGAATCTTCTGGTGAAAGCCATCACGACTCTGTCGACCAATGTAGGAAAACAGGATCCTAGTCTACAGGACCTTTAGAAGGAAATGTAGATGATCCAATTCCAGATACAACAATAGAATATCTGTCTTGGCAAAATCGAAAAACATATCCCATGCCTTCCTCAGCCAAAATTACCTGGTTCTAGTGCAAAGGACCCCGCCCTAGTGGAGTCCTCAGATGATAAATAATGTTTCCTTTTGTGTTGTTAATTTTGTTTAATTTTATGATGTATATGTCGGATAGGGAGTATTAGACTTAAAGTCCTCATATTTTGGATGGTTTATAATGATTTTTGGTGGGCCAACATACTTGGTTTCCTAATGGGTAGGTTGAGGCTACCAATTGTCTTTTTATGTATGTATCCTGCTCTTGAAAATGAATGAAAAAGGAGGACCTACGAAGCTTACAAAAATTATTATTTTATTTAATTTATTCATTATTATTATTTTTATTATTATTAGGAGTATTACACTCTTGCAAGCATCTGTACACACCACGAATGCTTTGTTCGGATCTGTTATTTTTAGTACTAGAGCATTTGTCAATAACTGCTTCAATTGCTTGAACCTTGTTGCATATTGCTCTGTCCATTCAAATTTCTTACATTTCCTTTGCAATGATGTAATAAGATGAGAAATCTATGATAAGTTCTTGATGAACCTCCTATAATAGCCTACTAACCCCACGAATGATTTGACCTCATCCACATTCCTAGGAGTTGCCCATTCCATGATAGCTCTTATCTTTTCTAGATCCACTACTATGCCTTCCTTAGAGACAACATGCCCCAAGTAATGTACCTTTGTCTGAAAGAAACTGCATTTACTAATCTTGGCATACAACTAATGCTCTCTTAGCAGCCTTAACATTGTTGCCAAGTGTTCGACATGTTTTTCCTCATTCTTAGAATATATCAATATATCATTAATGAATACAATAACAAACTTGTCCAGATAAGGATGCAACACATTATTAATCAAGCACATAAAAGTAGTTGGAGCATTAGTCAAACCAAAAGGAAATACACCAAACTTGTAATCCCCATACCTAGTCCAGAAATAAGTCTTGTAGATGTCCTCTTCTTTGATGCATACCTGATGATATCCTGATCTTAGATCAATCTTTGAGAACATCGTTGCTCCCTTCATGATCTGAAATGAGGGTTTAATATCTTGTTATACTTACAAGAACCTCCCACTCCAAAGCTTAACAAATATATGATCTAGCTTATGTTGACAATTGCAGAATTCAGTACTTGAAACAGGTGTGTCTTTGTTTGTTTTTAACTATTTTAGTGCTTTAAGTGTTTCTGTTGATATAAAACACATATAACAGTAATATAATGCAGCAAATAAGCAACACACACATAACATCAAATTTAATCTATAAGTTCACCCTAATATCATGGGCTACGTCTCCTTGAGCTCTTGTCAACTTGACTTGGCTCTTTGAGATTATGGTAAAGCTTCTTTTACAAGTTCCACACTTAACTCCAAAGGTTACTGAACTGAACCAATGGGCTTAGAATGCCATCTATATCCCTAGATGTCCTCACTCTACAAATAGATCTAAGCTTCCTTGGACTTGATTCCTTCAATCAATGCTCTGAGCTATCTTAAGGTTCTTGATGACACTAACTCCCTCAGAATTATTCAACTGTCTCCGGAACTTCTTCTTCTGTCTCCAACACATATCAGACACCTAATCATTTGATCATTTGTTGTCTGAAACTTCTTTGTAGCATCTTAGCCTTTAGAAGTCTTCAGATGCTTTTGCAAATCCCTGCATTGGATTCAGAAGGTCCTTTATAGTCAGAATTGAGTATTGGATCACTGAGAATGAGTACCAGTAGCTCCTACAATTGCCTCCAACCTCTGGTGGCTTCTAAGCTCCAAATCAATCTTCCTGGATGAAATTCTCCATGAAGATGACTTCTTCAACTTCTCTAGATTATTCCATTGGCTTCAGAAGGCTCTAATTAGCCTAGCGAGCCTCTTGTTCCACTCTCTCTGAGTTTCTCTGTCTCTCGGGCTCTGCCTCTATTTTTTCTGGACCCTTTATTAAAACTACTCTTTGAGTGCTTTTATGTGATATCTCCACCAATATTGGTGATTTCACCTGACTCTAACTAAACTTAGCATATATGCTAAACTTTCGCTGCTCCGCCAAGCTGACCGTCGAAGGTAGCCATTAGCAATACCATAACTGTTGGGCGCACATATGTGCGGTATAATCCCGGTGGTTAGGGATAATCCTCCATAGAGCTTGCGATCAGGTTAACTCTCAACCATCGATCTATCCCGTCCATCCAACAACTGTCGCGTCATCCACTGGCCAACTAGCCTAGACGATCTCCACCATTGATGTGACCCCGCTTGATCCAACGGACATCGCGCAATCTCACGCAGATTTCTGCACGACCGATATCAAATCGAGGGCGCATGAGAAAAGCAGTTTTTCCCTGCTACATGTCACCTGCTAAGGCTAATCACGTGCTTTTGGTAGAATACCGCTTCCAGCCTTTTGCCTGCGCAAGAAACCGTTTACTGTCTTTCCAAGACCACCCACATGCTTAATTCATATTTTAAGAAAAAGGCGCTTAATAAAGGTTTTAGCGCTTAAAACCAATATTAATATTTTAACGCTAATTCACGTTAAAAGCCAATATTAACCTTTTAACGCTAATTCATGTAGGACTGATAGTCATGTGAACTGCAACCGCATGTACATTGTTTGCAACCTTATTATTAACTGTGGTTTAGGTCCTTGATCAATATCTGATCACTTCGACTGGTCAAGCAAGTAATCAATTCTTGGCAACAGATACATGTTCTTGATGGTCACCTTGTTTAACTACATGTAATAAATGCATAACCTGAGAGTACCATCCTTCTTCACAAATGACACTTGTGCACCCCAAGGTGACACACTTGGCCTAATGTATCCCTTGTCAGCATTTCCTTCAACTGGAACTTTAATTCCACTAACTTTGGTATGCTCATCTTGTAAGGTGCCTTTGATGTTGGTGTCACCCCTAGTACCAACTCAATAGAAAAGTCCACTTCCCTATGAGGTAGTAAACCTGGAATCTTTGTGGGAAATACATCCTGAAATTGTTGTAGAACTGGGTACGTGTTCAATGTTTATGCACCCTCAACATCCTTATCTTTATCACTGAAAATATATGTTGCAAATATCACACATCATTTCCTACAACTCCGCTTTTCTTACATAACTATAACTATTATGACTGATGTTACCTTTTTCTTACCCTGCAAGATTCTTTGTTTTCCATTGTCATCCAAACATTCAATAGCCTTATCATAATAGTCCACCTTAGCCATGTGAAGATACAACCAATCCATACCCAATAGCATATTTTACGAACCCAATGGAAGCACATTTAGATGTGTTGATGTAGCATACCATTCAACTCAAATGCACAACCTCTTACCCAATGGTGAACTCTTTTCTTTGTACTTGTATTCGACTGCACTAACCAAGATTTTACATGTACTTCTTTATTCAAACCATACTTATCCACCATGTCAGGATTAACATAATTATAATTAGATTTAGGGTCAATCAAAATAGAAACAACTTGATCACAAAGCTTACTATCCCGCTCGATAATAGATGCCCGGTGATCCGCCGACCTATTATCCAACGCTGCATAAATCCAAGGAATATTCTTTCCAACATCCCCCACTGTATGTTCCTCCTGAGCACTATAAATCTGTGGTTTTCCACCTTGATGCTACAAACAATATCTCCAACGATGATCCTTGCCATAAGTCCAACAGTGTAAAGGCTTCCTACCGTCACCCTTATTCTGATCCTCAAATGGAAATCCCTATCCTCTATCATATGCATTGAACTTCTTAGGCGGTGTTGCATTCTCTTTGTTACTTGTGTCTTGAGGTCTAGTTCGCTTCTTATCCAATTTTCCTTTATTTTTCTCATTACCTTTCCAATCCTGCTTAGTCTCATATTTTCGCTTTGATTGCTCATAACAATGCTTTAGCTTTATGATGGCTTCCTCTAATGATCTAGGCTCATCAAACTCAATCCTATCTTTGAACGCTACCAACAACCCACTAATGAATCTCTGAATCTTTGCTTTGTCCTCCTTTAGATAAGGAACATACCTCAATAACTCCAAGAGTTTGCTAGTGTACTCCTCATCGGTCATGGATCCCATCTTCAACTCATAGAATTATTTTTCCCTATGATCATAGCATCTCTTAGATAGATAATTCTTCCTGAAAAGTCTCTTGAACTCACTCCAAGTCAACTCCTCTCCCCTAATTCCCCTGACATTCTTTACATATTCCCACCATATGTATGCTTTACCTTTAAGACTGAACATAGCTATCCTGACCTTCATGTTCGCTGAGTATTCATGCAACCAAAATAACTTATTCATCCCAAGTAACCACACTTCTGCATCTTGTGACCTCTTCATTTCTCCATCAAATGTAGGTGGTTTTGCTTTCTTTAACTCATCCAACAAATATCCCCTGTCACTCCTCCTGTAAGGATGATAGCAATGATGACCATCGTACCTGTCTAAACCATAACTAGAGTGAAGCCCATGTCCACTGCCTCGTCTACCAAGTGTATCCAAGAACCTTCCATCTCTAATGGTATCATCTTTGTCTGACCCGTGCCCACCATGAGACCTGCTACCATATGCTCCATTAGTCTTGTCCTTCTATCCTTGACTGATCCTAAGTGGTCCTTATCTCTACAAGTCTGACAAACTCCGAAGGATAACTGTGATGACCTCTGCTTGTTTCTCCTGCACCCTACCAAGTCTCTCTTGTGACTGAATGATTTGGTCATTATATGCTTTACAACTTCTTATTTCTGCCTTCAAACTTCTCAAAGTTTCTGCTATGTCAGGAGAGTACCCATCACCATATTGCTCATATGATCTATAGGGAGAGTCTTGTGAACTGTAGTCTACCATTTTGCTAGTCATCTTAGATCTTCTACCTGTAATGGTATTATGCCAGATAAACCAAACATAAACATACCAACATACCTAAGTGTAGTTTAGGGGAGGATATCTTGTTTGCAAGATCAACCTAATTAGCACAATATATATATATATATATATATATAATCACATCAATAAACTGACATCATCTCAATCATTATCCCAGTTACCATGCATGATGTCACAACTATAACACCGACTAGGTACAATGCATGCATGACAAACATATAGACAACACACATGCATAAACAATACATATACAACCGACATGCATTCATGACAACACAACTATAATGATGATCAATACCATGCATACATAATAAACACATAGACCACAAGCATAATGAACACATATGCAACTGACATCTATGCATGACAAACACATTCCGCCCATCCAGTACAAGGGTTGAACCATGCTCTGATACCACTCTGTAACACCCTCCTCCCATACTTACCCAAGCTAACCAATATGTCGGGGTAAATATGTGACAAAGAGTTACTATGATATGATTCAACTCACCAAGTATAGTTAAGGAAGTGGAATCAGCAAACCAAACCAAACTAACCTTCCTCAGGAGCTACAAGATCCCTAGGGGCTAACCAACCACTCCAGGTGCCCAACCCCTGAGTTAACTTGCTTTTTAACTGAACTAAACCCCTAGTTTCTCCCATGAAAAGCCCTCCATGTGAATTTAACCCTCTACTCACTCCCATAACAAGGCCTCCATGCGACTACAAACTTTTTCACCCAGTTTTGTGCCAGCGACTGTATTTAAGCCACTTTTTCAGGCTAGTCTCCAGACCACTGCCCAAAACTTCATAAAACTTTCCAAAATAATGAATGACGCCAGTAAAAATCCTTTCACACAAAACTTAGACAAGAACTTGACCAAACCAGGCCTATATGTGATAGACATTTCATCAAACACATCATGAACATGTAATCTACAGGTCAATTATACACATTTGAACATGGGGAGCTCATACTTATTTGAGAATCGTCAATAAGGTTTGATGTCCTCTCATAATAGCTACATTATAATCTATTAGGTCATTCATTCATTAAAATTTCATCTACTAACCAAAACATGATGAGATCCATAACTCAAATATGTTAGTAACCATGCTTGTAACCAACATATAACCATATAAACAACAATGATAGAACAAACATCATAGCCACATAATAACAAGTACATTTACACATAGAACATAAGAGGAAAAGAGCTCTTATTAACATATGCAAATCTAACCAACTCAGGGACTTCCACGTACCACCTGACCTTAGATTGGCTTGAACATAATCTTTCTTTCAGTCAATCACCCTCATGCCATATTCCAAGCATGAATGTGGGATCTCATAAAATAACTAAGAAAACCAAACTAGGGCTTCCAGAGGCCAAACCACCTCAACCCTCAAATAGTGATTCCACCTCACGGTCGGACATCACTAACCATCACTAGATCAATATCTATCCAAGTTGTCTGAGGCTCCAAAACATTTGTTCCAACTCGATTTCCAAGACTAGTAACTCAACCCACCAAGGGCTCTAGAGAGTTTGCCTAACCAAGGCTTCCAGGACTAATAACTCAACCTAAGCTATTGCAAGGCTTCCAGAGTGTTTGTCCAACCAAGGCTCCAAGAACTAATAACTCAACCCACAACCATAAGGAACATGTCATGTCCCTTCTCAAACACATTTGTAACAGGGTGATTCTACACAATTTTGCATGATTTTGGCTAAGGAAGAGAACCGATCATTTTCGACTTAGGAGGCAATTCAACTTTATTTGGTTGCTAGTGGAATGTGGGGGCCACCCACATGGGAGTTCGAATTGGCCCATTTGAATAACTTGGAGGGAAAGTCAAATAGGTGGATGGAGGGGCCCACATGAGGCTAGGGAGGCCCAAGGAGTTATAAGGAGGGACAAGCTCTCATTTTGGATTCATTCGTACACCTTGCGATCAAAATTACTTACATGGGAGTTCGAATTGGCCCATTCGAATAACTTGGAGGGAAAGTCGAATAGGTGGATGGAGGGGCCCACATGAGGCTAGGGAGGCCCAAGGAGTTATAAGGAGGGACAAGCTCTCATTTTGGATTCATTCATACACCTTGCAATCAAAATTACTTGACTGTTCGCTCTGTTGTTTAGCTGAGTCAACCGACTATTTAGCCACGAATCTCTCAAGCAAGAGATTCAACCTCTACTTCAAGGGACCATCCGTGCCCGCCCTAGCGAGGCAACTCCATAAGTATTTGAGGAGTGACGGGAGAGTTAGAGGATTGGGAGAGTAGTAAAGGGCCAACCTTTCTTGCGAGTTTGGGGCCAGCATCCCAACAATCTGATTTACAGTACTTGGGCCTGCACAGAGAGCCATCACTATGCTCGCGTGGTAGTTGGAGGAAGGAATTGTAGAGCTGGAGCTGGCCAGGAGAAGTAGGAGATCACTTGGATGGCCATTTTAGGAGGATTTATGGAGTTGGGAGAGCAAAGATTGACAGGATTAGTGACAACAACAAAATTCGAAATTGGAGGAGGGCCAAGCTGTTAAGGGTCAATATTTCAAGGTTGGAACCAAGGGAAACCCTTTTTGGGTTTTGTTAGTTTTTGGGCAAGGATCACACTACTAATTTTATAGAATTTTATGGGCAGATCTAAGGGGTCAAACAGGGGTCCCAACTCAGCCAACAATTATAGGAGCTAAGGGGAAATTGGGCCAAAAGTCTGAGGTCAACATTTGGCCAATTCCTTCTTGGGTTTTTCTGGGTTTATGCCAAGGAGAAAGGAGCCGAAATCTCATAATTTTTTTAGCATGGGAAGCAGTGATTCCAACCCTTCGAAGTTAGTAGACAAAACAATTTTTTGGGGCAACTCAGTTCAGTTTGGTGCAGCAGTTGTAGCAGCCTTTAGTTCAATACTTTCTCACCTGGGTTTTGTCATGCTTGTCTATTGAGACAAGCCCAGGTACACCATTCTATTTTACTATTGTATTTGCTCCTGAAGAAGTAATAAAATGGCTCAACAATTCTATATTTCCAGTGTTTCCTTGGGTGCTTAATGTATATTTCATTTTTCTGATTGCTGGATTATTTGCATGCTTTGTATATCACTTAAATTCTTGTTTGGGATCATTACAGAACATGAGCACGAACCAGAAAAACAAAAAGGTATAACCCACAACACCATGGATATCCAAGAAATGGAAAGGCTAGGAAAAACCATTGTCAATCTAGGCAATCCTCCATGCCAATGACAGATCATAACCTGTAGAAATTTTGAATAATGTGACACTTATTCATGAGATTATCCTGATTATACACTATTGCGGAATACATGCATAATACATAACCTCCTCTACGTTGATCATCAATTTTGCGGAATTAAAAACAATGAAACATCAATCGCATCAACACATTAACATAGTATGTAATCCGGGGAAAGCATACAGCTGAAAACCCCACACTATTTGTATATTATAATGATTGAGAACATGTAACAATACATAGTACAATACTCCTCACAAGTACTCAGTACTATCTCCACCTGTTACACACAAACTAGCTCAGATTTGATGCCTCAAATCTCCTCCACTGTTTGCCTGCCTCCACTGCACAATCTGCAAGAGAAATCATCCACTCTGTAAAAACGAATTCCCTTGGTATACTATGCAAGCCATCATTGGCAATCTCCATCCATGCATGTGCAAATCTCATGCACAACTATAGTCACAACTGATAGCAATCTCAACCTCTAACACTTGTCTCCACTGAACTGTCCATGCACTGAGTTAACTGATGTATTCTTTAGTTGCTTTATGAGTTAATAATTAGTGAATTAATTTAACAATTAATTCATATCACTCATCACTAGTGTATTTGCATTTAGACTAAATAAAACTAGTTTAACTAAGTCAAACTGAACACAACTCCATCAACTCCACAATCAACTCCACCAAACTCAACCACATGAGTTCTAACTGAAGTCCTGCATGCAATAGCTCAACTGACCCATAAGAAAAGCGTATTTCTTTCTGACAGCTGCATGTGCCACATCTGTAGCTCAAACTGAAGCGCTCCAAGAGGATAAGATAATGTTTATAGTCCAAATATTATTATGAGACTATAATATTCGACTGTTCTATTTTTAGCCTGGCAGTCTAAAAATAGAAACCGCCCATATGTCTAAAAATAGAAGTCCATCTATTTTTACCAACATGACCAATCATCCACAAATAGCATCCTGCAACTCATAGACCATGATCCATATGTCTAAAAATAGACATAGTCTAAAAATAGACTTTGCGCCAAAAATAGCATGCGGGCCCACTTAGTGAAGGCGACTCCTTTCCACTAAGCTCCATCATCTTGTTGCATTTTCAACACTCCCTCTCAACAAGATATGGATTATCTGCAAGCCCTATCCTGTAACTCTGGAATGTTCTGCATGCAACACATTTTCCCGGTCCACTTGCTCCAACAACACTTGGAACAAAAACACTCCCAACTGACCACTCTGTTGGGCTAGGAACATACTCTGATGCTGAAGCTCTACCTGCTGCTGACAAGTGCTCCCTCTATGACATCTGCGCTATTGCAACATCTCCATGCATCTCGCACCATTGCACACCTCTCTGTGCCACCTAGAACTGTGCAAAACACTTGTGCCTCTCGCATTGTTGCAGCCTGCTAGCTATGCGTTGTCTTGGGATTCCCTGCACTGTCGCTCTCTCTGCCACTCCATCCACATCTGTCTCTACCCAATCAGTCAGTTCTTGCTACTCCACATCGGGGCTCCTGTAGCAAGGTCTCATCCAAGAGGTTAGGTACCTCAAGGATCCTGCCCCTCCTCCTTGGGACGATCACTCTATATCGCCCCACCTCCTACCTGGAGGTATGGCTGCATGTGATCCCTCAGCCCACCTGGCATTAAGTTTCCCCCTAATGGAGGTCTCTGCATGAGTAGATATCTCTACTCAATCTCCTCTCAGCTTCCCTTGTTGTGGTTGCTCCACAACCTCCTGAAGCTGCTGCACCAATCGTGGCTCCTCCACAATCGTCTGAGACCGCTTCTGGCTCTGCATGTTGAGAGGTAATATACGCTCCCTCTCAACCACCAAGTCCGCATCAGTTGCCTCGCTGCTCAAGGCTTTGCATGCATCTTGAACCTCAAGAGCATACAGGTTCTTGACCCGTGAACCAATCTGCTTCACCTGTCTAGTGATGATGTGTCTAAGGAAAACCTTTCCCTTACTAAAGACTACATCATAGCCTCCATCTTCCAACATCGCGATCGGCACCAAGTTTCTCTTCAGTCCTGGTACATACTTGACATCGGTCAAGGTATGGCGAGCTCCATGCTCCCTCTGAAAAATAATTGTGCCTACACGTGAGACATTATACCTCTCATCATTACCCATCGCTATGAGTATCTGGAGATCTTTCTCCTCCAAAGTACTGAACAAACTCTTGTCACCGGTCATGTGGAAAGAAGCTCCACTATCAAGAAACCAACCACTTCCCACCATGGATGAAACCATGCATGAAGAGTGTGAAATCCAACTCAAACTGTGAAGCAAGTGCCTCACCTTCAGATCCTTCCCCAGATCCCTTCTTGGATTTCTTCTTTGGGCAATTAGTAGCATAATGGCCCAACTCATGACAACGAAAGCATCTCACCTTCGACTTGTCAACCTTATTCCCATCATTGGAAGAACTGGATTCAGAAAGAGAACCCTTCTCCTTCCCCTTCTTCGCCTTACTCGCTAAGGCACAATTCTCCTCATCATGCATGGATGAAGAACTGTCTCTGGTGCTCCGTCTAATCTCCTCTTGCACAAGATCCGACCAAAGTCTCTCCCATCCTGGAAATTTCTCCCAACCATTGACAGAGTCCTGATAGGAATGCCAACTCTTCGGAAGACCAAGGAGAGCCAAGCTCACCAACTCCTCATCATCGACAGTCACCCCCACACTTCCTAGCTCATCTCTGCATTGGGTGAACTTCGGGAGATACCTGGGCATACTGTCTCCATTCTCACACTTAATGTTTCTGAGTTTATCCTTGAGCGCCAACTTCCTCTGGTCGCTCTTGCTTTGGAATAAATCTGTCAACGCTTTCCACATCAAGTATGGAGAAGCCTTTCCATGCAGGCTGGATACAATGTGATCCTTCATGCCCTCCAATAGAATCCTTCGACACTTTGCTGTCTTCTTTTGCCAAGCCTCAACGTGAGCAGCATCAGTAAGCTTTGGGACCTCAGCCTCTATGAACTCCTTCAACCCATTGTCATCTAACACCGCCTCCATCCTGTCCTTCCATGCAATATAGTTCGAGTTGCCCTCAAGAGCATACTCCAATCACAGTCCGTTGAAAGACATTGCAACGTTGACACCAAGAAAACACTGCTGCAAATTCGAATTCCACCAGCTCAAAACTCAACCGCCTCTAATCTAGAATTCGTGAGAACAAATTATTTCTCGTACAGAGATTGATTGTATGGGATTTTACCGGATATCTCACCTTCCAAAGGAAGGATGAATCCAGAGGCTACCTGGCCCGATTACAGACTCTGCCTGAAGAAATAAAATGTAAACACTTTCTAATAATAGATCTGATGATCAACTGCTCCGATACCATGTAGAAATTTTGAATAATGTAACACTTATTCACAGATATTATCCCGATTATACACTATTGCAGAATACATGCATAATACATAACCTCCTCTACGTTGATTGTCAATTTTGCGGAATTAAAAACAATGAAACATCAATCGCATGCACACATTAACACAGTATGTAATTTGGGGAAAGCATACAGCTGAAAACCCCACACTATCTGTATATTGTAATGATTGAGAACATGTAACAATACATAGTACAATACTCCTCACAAGTACTCAATACTATCTCCACCTGTTACACACAAACTAGCTCAGATCTGATGCCTCAAATCTCCTCCACTGTTTGCCTGCCTCCACTGCACAATCTGCAAGAGAAATCATCCACTCTGTAAAAACGAATTCCCTTGGTATACTATGCAAGTCATCATTGGCAATCTTCATCCATGCATGTGCAAATCTCATGCACAACTATTGTCACAACTGATAGCAATCTCAACCTCTAACACCTGTCTCCACTGAACTGTCCATGCACTGAGTTAACTGATGTATTCTTTAGTTGCTTTATGAGTTAATAATTAGTGAATTAATTTAACAATTAATTCACATCACTCATCACTAGTGTATTGCAGTTAGACTAAATACAACTAGTTTAACCAAGTCAAACTGAACACAACTCCATCAACTCCACAATCAACTCCACCAAACTCAACCACATGAGTTCTAACTGAATTCCTGCATGCAATAGCTCAACTGACCCACAAGAAAAGCATATTTCCTTCTGACAGCTGCATGTGCCACATCTGTAGCTCAAACTGAAGTGCTCCAAGAGGATAAGATAATGTTTATAGTCCAAATATTATTATGAGACAATAATATTCGACTGTTCTATTTTTAGCCTGGCAGTCTAAAAATAGAAACCGCCCATATGTCTAAAAATAGAAGTCCATCTATTTTTACCAACACGACCAATCATCCACAAATAGCATCCTGCAACTCATAGACCATGATCCATATGTCTAAAAATAGACATATTCTAAAAATAGACTTTGCGCCAAAAATAGCCTACGGGCCCACTTAGTGAAGGCGACTCCTTTCCACTAAGCTCCATCATCTTGTTGCATTTTCAACATAACCAAATAACCACATGCATATGCCATGCGTATCAAAACTAGTAAGGAAATCATTCATGCAACTCAGTACTTGCAAAACAAACTTGCTATAACTATTGATTATATTGTCCTCTTGCGCTTACCTACTTTTCCTTTGCATTCTTGTTCCAAATCCAAGGTATGCTCAAGTGTGCAAGAGTATGAGAGAGAGAATAGAGAGAGAGCTCCAAGCTAAAACTGAAAAAAACCTATGAACTGGTCCTTAAAAGCCCTTTTATTAATGAGCCCTCTATTTTCTTCATTTTCCATTATTTTCCTTCATTTTCTTCCTCACATGCAACTTGTAACCTTTCACCTTCATTTTCTCCTAATTTCCATTATTTTCATAAATAAAATGCCAATAAATGCCTCATGTCTTTCCAAAGCCTTTGCCATTGCCTTTGCCAAGTTCCATAGCCATTAATTAATCAAAAGTGATCCCCGTCATTGTGTTTTTGCCCAACATTCAGCTTTGAATACGTGTCCCATGACCTTGGTTATTAATTTGCCTTTAGTAACTTTATTACATGGATTTTTAACATGGGTCTATTACAAAAAGCTCTTATTAACATATGCAAAAGTCAACCAAGTCAGGGACTTCCATGTACCACCCGACCATAGATTAGGCTGAACCAAATATTAATTTCATCCAATCACCCTTGTGCCATGTTCCAAGCATGAATGTGGGGCTCAAGACAAAAACAACCAGGGCTTCCTGGAGATTACACCACCTCCACCCTCAAGCTTTACCACAATCCCACCAAAACCAGTCAAAGGATTCCTAGGCCTAAAGTAGCACATAAACAACTAGGCTTTACCGCAATCCCGCCAAAATCGGTCAAGGGATCACTAGGATAAAAAAGAACCAAGCTTTACTGCAATCCCACCAAAACTGGTCAAGGGATCACTAGGCCCAAAACAAGCTTGGATGCCTTAGAATTTCTTCACCAATACCTCGAGGAATTTTTCTGTCTCCACCCTTAGGCTTTACTATAATCCTGCTAAAATCGATCAAGGGATTCCTAGGTCCTTGGGAATTTTTCTTGAGACCATCTTACTCGGTTCCAAAACCATATGACAATCCAAAGCTCAACCAAATGAAAGAACCCCATCATACCATGGCTATTAAGAAATGACAAGGCAAGGTTGAAACCACTGTCACACTTGGAAAAATCCATGTCCATGACAACAAAAAAACCAATGTACCATGCATTCACTAACTAGCTAGGAAATCACACACGCAACCTATTACCTGGAAATATTCCTGCTGACGCTGCTTGATCCAACTTTTCCTTGCTTGTCCCTTGCTTTCCTTGTCCTTCCTTTGCCTTCCTTTGATTTCTTTCCTCAATGCTAGAGTGCTCCAAGAATGCTCTAAGTGTGCAATAGTATGAGAGAATAGAGAGAGCTCCCAGCTAAAAATGACAAAAATTTAAACTAACAAAAGCTTTGAACTGATCCTCGGAAGCCTTTTTTTCATTGAGGCGTCTATTTTCTTCATTTTCCACTATTTTTCTTTGAATTTCCATCTCATGCAAACCTGTGACCTTTCATCTCCCTTTTCTCCTATTTTCCTTTATTTTCATAAATAAATGTCAATTAATGCCTCATTGTCTTTTCAAAGCCTTTGCAAATTTCCTTAGCCATAATAAACCTAATGAACACCCACTAGGATGTTTTGCCCAACATTCAACTTGGAATACATCTCCCATGACCTTGGTCTTATTTTGCTTTTATTAACTTTATTACATGAACTTTAACTCGAGGCTGTTACACCCACAAGGATCTCAGAGAGGGCCATAAGCGCATAATATGACCAATAAGCCCCCAATTTGCAAGTTTCAAGGCCATTGATATGGATTGAGAGGCGTGAACCTCCATCTCTGAAATGTCGTTAATATCCTTCACAAATTTGGAGGATTTGGCCTTATGGAAATGTAACTCTCCAATAACAAGTGTGTTGAATTCTACTATGTTTGGAGGGGGCGATGTGGGAGAGAAGAGTGCCCTCCTAAACTGTAATCCATCTTTGGCGAAGAGAAGAATGCAACAAAGGGCGTTGGGCTAAGCAGTGCACACCATGCTACATAAGATATGTTTAAATGCAATAAATATTATTTATTAAGATTGCATACTCTAAATATAATATACATTCAAAAATATGATTTAAGTAATGGAAAATTTTAATTTCAACAACAACTATATAACTAAATTTCAATAATGGATATCAAAGCAAATTCAAAAATAGAATATTTAAATTTATCTCACAAATAAATGCATTCAACTTAAAACTATAAATTATTTTATATTGATTTTTCATTTTGTTTTGTTGTTTTCTCAAAGGTGGGAAAACTTATTATAATTTATTTTTCAATTGACGCTATGGCTATCCATGAATGGATTAGCTTATCATCCTTATTTAAGAAAAAGCATGCCACTTGAAATAATTCATTGATGGTTTGTAAGGGGTATCCTTTAATTCATGTTGAATGCTTTTGGGTTTTGGGTTGTTAACCTATTTTCTTACATATAAACACAAGAAGTTCTTTACCAGTGAAATGCAATTGTCTTACTTCAAAAGCAAAAGGTTATTAAGAAAGTTAATATACTTTGTAATCATCATCAAAACTATCCTCAATTTAATTATATGCATTTTAGTAATATTTAATCTAAATTGTGTCCCCTTGTGGGATGATTGAGTGGTCGGTGCAATGGGATGTTATCCCCTCCTCTTGGTTTCAAATCCCACGGGGGGAGATTTTTGGCTCGTTGTGATAGGTCTCAAGGAGTAGGCTTCCCTTACTCTCGTGGAGTCTTGGCTCTTTCCTAGTAAATATGACTTATGGGTTGTTGGATATACTCTTGGTGTTATAGTGGCGACGACTATGTTACTTCAATGAGTTATTGATTCACCATGGTATATATATATATATATATATATATATATATATATATATATATATATATATATATAAACCAACATACTTAAGTTGTTTACATATGACCAAAAAATCTATTTTTCAACGATACATCCAAAATAGGAAAGCTACTTTCTACCATATTGTCCACCTATTATATAAAAATTGTAATCGTTGTCTAATTAAAACTACTCTTCAACACTAAATTATCTGGCTAATTTCTTTCTCTCTCCCCCCCTCTCTCTCTCGTCTATATAAAACTAAATATTAGTATTAGTTATATTTTTTTTCAAAAAATTCAAAAATATTAAATATAAATTAATATTTCATTTTAATAAATATTGTATATATAAACCTCCTTCTTATTTTCTTTGTTCATTTGCCGACTTTCATTGATTCATAATTCAATCATGCATAAGCAAAAGTCTTACTATTGTGGCAAGTGGCCTGTTGCAAAGGAAATCGAACCAATGGCAATAAAAATATTGAAGAGTTCTTTTATCTAGCAAAATTACCCATACTAAACCTACATCAGAGTTATATATAGGTCGTGAAATGTATGGCAATGTCATAATACTGTTTACAAAATAACCACTCAGGATAAATAATACGTCACAACAATAAAACATAGAAGACTTCAAAACTTAATTCAGATGACATGAACATAAAACCAAAGTGGACCTAGGCTAGCATCCTTAGAAGATGTTGCAGAGGCACAATCTTGTTTGCTTAGACCTGATGTGGATTGCCTCTCACAATGTGAATGCATCTCTATGTGGACTAGTTGAGCATCTAGGTAGATTAAACAAGAGTGGAGATGCTTTTGGACACATTGGATTTCTTCAAGGAGAACAATGATTTCGTTGTAGTCTTCCTACTTTTCTTGAATGACACAACCCAACATGGTCTTCATCTGCCAATATAAGGTTATGGAGTGCAAGTATTGATGCTTGTGACCCCTGGTGTGTTCAAGGTCTAGAATCTTGTCTTAAACAACAACCTAAATTTCTAAATTGGAGTAAGCATTCTTGCCATGAATCACTTGATCCTTAAGTATATGAATTTCATCTTGAACTTTTGAGGGGGTGGATGAGTGAGAGATATGTTGTAGATTGAGTTTGAGATTGGGATCAAGACCCGCTAATGGGTTCATGGCCACTAGAGCCACATCGTGAGCACGTACGTTACCATGGCATGGTGGTTGGGAGAAGAAGGGCCACAACAAATTAAACACAAGAGACATGAGTAGGGCGAGAGACAAGAAGATGAGGGAAAGCCAACATCGAGCGAGCAAGGTTAAGAACTTCAAAAACACAGGTAGAGAATAGAGCTAGAGCCAAGTGAAGTATAGAGAGGCATATGAACCAAAACCATAAAACAAAGAAACCTCCTTGAGAGGGAGAGAGGCCAAGAACCCCCCACATAAGATGCAACAAGTTGCGACCTCTGACCATATGATCAAAACTAGCCACTTGAACCGGATAATAAGAAGCATAACACTAAAATTGAAACATAACCTAGAAAGATACTAGGGAAGAAAAATTACGAGCAAGCTTGGAAGAGACAAATTCTAGTTGACCCCAAAAGAAACCTAGAGCATGCCATCATGCCTTTGAAGGTATAAAACATCCATGTTCTACTTAGAGGAGAATTGAAAGTTACATAGAGTTAAACCAACGAGAGAGAACAGAAAATGGAAGGCTTGGCCAAGAGGCCCTAGATCTTCCTCAACATGCTTGCAACGATTTCAAGTGCAAGGGAGGTAAAATTCCACAAGCAACCCAAGACAAAGCAACACCAGCTAAACCAAGAAGGCGAAGTTGGAGCAAAGGCTCTCGGTTTAATGCTTTGAGGTGTCATTACTCTTAGTCTTGTGTGAATGCACATGCCAGTTGGCCATAATGCCGCCTTATTTAATGCACGGGTGGTAGCGTGGTGACTAACCTCGCCTCTCTCGCGTTGGTATGACATTCAACACTTCAATCAAGGATATATAAACTTAAACGATATTTAATTTGAAAATTTAATATATAATGTTTTATATTTTTCTTAATTTGGGATCCCTCTCAACATATGGTAGATCCCAAAATAATGAGATTTCATCCCTCTCGGCACTTGGTTGATTCAAAGTTAAGATTTAACAAACCTAGATCTATCTTAACTCTGGGTCTACTAAGCACCAAGAGGGATCAAATCTCTTTTCACTCTGAAAGAGATTTGTACCTCCCTCTGAGCTCTTGGTAGATCCAGAGCTAAAACGGATCTAGGCTAGTTTAATTCCCCCTTTAAATAGGTTATACTCCATGTGAAAACCACGTGTCATTTTTATAGGGTTATTTTTTATTTCATTATTATTTCTTTTATCAAATTAAAATGTTATTTTTATTTTATTTTGAGAGAGTTTAAATGTTTATATTACATTAAGTTATAACATTTATACCATATTGAGCTTGAGAGCCTCTTGGAGCAATTATTAACCTTTAAATATGCCATATTAGAGAAAAATACCATGAACTAAAAATATAATGAAAAAACTATGATTAGAATAAGAAAATATTATTTATTTTATTTCAGACAACAATATCAAAAACTAAAAATATCATATAATTTTTTTTATTTTATTTTATTTTTTAAATTTAATTTAATTTAACTTTTCCTGATTCAAAATATTAAATATTACAACATTTTCTATCGACGCAATAAAACATCATAGCGTAAAAAAACCATGCAAATTTTGTGTTTCATAGTACTTAACCATTTCATATTTTACTTTGCAAATTTAGATTTCACAATTCTTTCATAGTACTTAACCATTTCATAATTTAATTTAAAGAGTTACCATAATAAAATTTAATAATATTTTAAAAATAATAATGTTCAGGTATGATAGATTAATTGGGTACATACATGGTGGCATGCGCCGGTACATGGCGACAGTTCAACTCCTCCCCTTGGGAATTTGCCCCCTAAACATCGTGCAACTTGCCACAAAAGAATGCGGTGATCTCCTTCCAAAGGGCCACGCCATAAGTAATACACGAACTATATACCATCAAAACATCCACATGCTCCAACCCTAACAGAGGTTCGCCCTTCATGACACGCGTCAGTTGCCTAAGCGGTCATGGGAGCTGGGAGAAAGGAAGCCGTCGGATCTAAAAAGAAGGGCCGGAGATTGTTAAACACAACGAAGGTTCTCTCCCATTCATAACGTAGGCCGTCAGATCTAGGGATGAGACGGACGAGATTCAGCGTGGTAGCGGCGGGTTGGGGGCTTGCCGCCTATAAGAGAAGGGTCCTTCAGCAGGGGGTTTGCTCTATGGGTTTTATGTGCAGCCATTTTTGCAACCGTTGGCTGTTGCTCTGCTTTGTATTTGCCCAGGAGGAGGGGGGAGCCCCGATTGATAGAATTCCGCAGTATGTTTTTTATGTTGTTTGCAAGGTGATTTTCAGATGATCTGGGCTACACAATAATGGCGTTTGGATTTGAGTATTTCGGCAGGTGATGGTCTCGAGCGTGGATGAATCCCCGGGGAGGGTGATCATCCACTCTGGTGTTGGCGAGGCATCGATTCTTTCTATTTTGGCTCCCAAAGGCGATCGTGTGGGGGGTTTCCTACTACCTTCTATCCAGTGACATGCGAGCCCCCGCGTAACTGCGTAGCAGGTTTTAACGGCCCGCTTTTGTGAAATCCGCGTTTACCTTTCGCGTGGAGGGATTTCTTTATCGTGGATTCAAGGGTTGGATTGTACTTTATGGCCTGGAGCGGAAATTAGGGTTTTAAGCAAGTTCAATTGTTGTGTTAGGGTAAACATTTGTTTGGTCTCTCTGCGTTGGCGAGCGTGCATAAAGGATTTCGTTTTTCTTTATCGTGAAGAAAGATCGGAGGGTTCTCATATTTCATGAAAAAGCATGTTGTAATGGAATCTGTGGAAGTCCAAGCTTCGTGTCAGATTTAAATAGCTAGTCTTGGAAGAGCGGCAGGCTCTTTTCCAGTACGCTTTTACATTTCTCGGAGGAATAGAGGCGCCTTTTCCTTGTCTTAACCGGTAGTTGAAAGCTAGGGTTTTTTCAGAGACATCTTGTTAAAGATTTCAATAAAATCTTCAATATAATCAGCAGTTCTGTTCGAACAAATCTTGTAAATAAGATACTTGTTGACGTTGTTAGGGCTCGAGCAATAGTAGGCAAAAGATTCAGCAAAAAATGCCGTTTTTAAAGATAAAAATGGCCGCTGAAGCGTATAGGTTATTTCTGATCTACACGGTTCCAGTTCTTAAGGCAAGTGATTTTCCAAACCATTCAATAAATTCTGTCCAAGGGTAATTGCTCAAGGTTAGCCCCCTCATTTTTAATTGTATTTTGAAATTTCTGGTGACTTAGCTGCATTTTCTATAGTTTTTTCACTGCCTAAGCGACTAGAAAATATTTGCGTTGTCTCAAAATATTAAAGCCTTAAGCTACTGCATTTTAAGAATGCTCTATTTTGTTATGCGAATGACATTTATAAAAGACTTCAATTAAAACCGAGGTTTGGAAGGCGAAACCTTTTGAAGATCCTACATATACTGCCTCTGGAGCAGCAAATGATATACATTTGTCTACGATAACGGCCGTATGGCATCCGCCCTTTATGTGATGTATGAGCAGCAGCATCAGGATCAAAATTTCGTTTCTCGGGATTTTAGTTTCGACATGAGGAAAACAGCAAAAATTTCAAATGCTTATCCCTCTGATTTTGCTTCTGACTCCGCCATAGAAATCACTGGAGATTCCGAGGGATACAGAGGGCAAAGGAAAACACGTCCATACGGGAAATCCAGTACTTTTGGCTTTGGTACGTCTGGAAGAATCGAGCATGAGAAATTGGGTTGTTATGGAGGAGGATATGGGGGCTTTAGCAGGAATGACGTGGATGCAACCGCCTCGGAAGATTCGTGTACGCCAAAGAGGAAGTCAATCAGCTTGATGGACAGAAATGACGGTTTTAATGTGCCTATTCAAGTTTATGCAGTCTCTGTTATGTCCGGATCTGAAAGGAGGGAGTTAGGAAAAAGGCTGAAAGCTGAGCTTGAGCAGGTGCGGTCTATGCACCGGAAAATCGAAAGCAGGGTTATAAATGCTGTAGCGGTATCTTCCTCTAGTGATCTACCTAGTTTTAGCTCAGGGCAGAAGAATTCCAGATTTGAAAATGGGCGAGTTAGTGGGAGTAACAATGTCAAGTCCCTTAGTGTTCAAATTCCTGTTCCAGGAACTCTTAATAGCAAAGACAATAGCAAAGACAAGCGGACTCCCAAGGCCAATCAGCTATATGTAAGTTCGTAGTTTGTTTCTGGAAAAAATAAGGCATCACAGACCGACAAACCAAAATCTAAAGGTGGCCTTGTTGGGGTTAAGCGCGGCATTATGGGGAGATTTGAATCCAGGGATGAGAAAAAACCCAGGGAAGATATTTCTACTCAGCAAATTAAACCGGATGCTATGATTATGAAACAGTGCAGGACCTTGTTAAGGAGGCTTATGGTCCATAAATTTGGTTGGGTCTTCAACACACCTGTTGATATTGTTAAGCTTAACATTCCCGACTATTTCAAGGTCATTAAGAACCCCATGGATTTGGGTACCATTAAGAGGAAGCTTGAAACGGACGTCTATTCAAGCCCACGGGAGTTTGCTGCGGATGTTAGGCTGACATTTGCCAATGCAATGACATATAATCCACCTGGTAACGATGTCCACATTATGGCTGTTCAACTTAATAAGATTTTCGAAGAAAAATGGAGACCTATTGGAAGTAAGCTTCCTGAAGTGGATCCCAATGGGCGTTTAAGTAAGGCTGTACAGACCGTTGCAGCAAAGCAGCGGCAGCAGCAATGCCAAAAGAAAGTTGCAGAGAAACCCAAGCAGAATAATCAGCTTAAGCCTGCTTCTATGTCAGTGGATCTGAATGAAAAGTCCGTGCTTCGCAATGGGGTAATGTCAGTAGAGGAAAAACAGAAGCTTAGCAGGGATCTTGAATCCCTTTCAGGTGATATGCCTGAGCAAATATGCAATTTCTTCAGAAAGTATAGTTCTGGTCTGAGTCAGAATGACTATGAGATTGAGGTTGATATTGATGAGTTTGACAATGAAACCCTGTTTGAATTGCGAAAAATTGTAAATGACTGTCTCAATGAAAGGAACCAAAGTGCAGCAAAAAATCAGCTGAAGGTTGAACCTCGTGAAGCTGAAGCTGAGGTTGGTTGTCTTTTGGATTTACTTTATATAGGTGTTCCATGAAGGGTTGTACCTTTGATTTCTGATGTTAGTGTTTTACTTTCAGCCTGCAAATGGGTCACGGCCAGGCGATAATAGCTCTCCACTGTGTTCACGAAAAGGTCTCATTGATTGTATCTGTATTGAATTTGTTATTTATTTTCTTATTCTTCTTCTTCCTGATTTTTAATTTATTTTTAAATTCAAGCTAGGGCTTTTTTTTTTTTTTTTTTTTGTCTAGGTGGTGATCCGGGAGATGAAGATGTAGACATTGGGGAGAATGACCTGCCTGCTTCAAATTTTCCTCCTGTAGAGATTGAGAAGGATGCAGCAGGTCGCAGCAGCAAATGCAGCAGTTCATCGAGCTCAAGCAGTGATTCTGGATCTTCCACTACTGGTATGGCCCCTATTTTTCCCTTGTAATTTTGCCCCCCAACCGTTATTCGATTCATTTTATATTAGATTTGATTTTAGTGGTCTCTTCTCTTTGTTGACAGATTCTGATTCTGCAAGTTCTTCAGGCAGTGAATCTGATGCAGACAATGCAGCCTCTCCAGATGCAGGCCACAAGGTAGGATTCAATAAGCTTTCAAGTATTAGTTATTCATGAATGCTAAAGCACCGATTGTCCTGTATGGCAATTTGATATTGCTTATCGTTTTTCCTTTTGTATAAATGCATGTTTTAGAGTTTATGGATTACTGTAAAAAAGATTTTCTAAAAGCTGAAAATGTTTCTCTGCATTGTTTTCTTACCACAGGAGCAAATGTGCTCGGTTTCTGTTTACCATCAGAGAACCAGCCCAAGTCTGGAAACAAATGGTGCAAAAAGTGCGTTCTCATCATTAGGTTCTTACCATACTTATGTTCTTTACTCTTATCATGATACGGAAGAGGTTTCCCAGCTCCATTTTTATGTTGTTTTTATTGAGTTCGAGTATTAACTTTGCAGGGGCTGTGAGTGAATTAGACGAAGAGAATGCTAATTCAAAGCCTACTCCTGCTAATGTTGCAGATCCATGTCAAGAAGGTACGGTTCAGCATATGTGCACAAAAATGGTATCAGATGGTGGGTTTTAACATTTCATGTCTCTGTGTGGCCTTACATTTGCAATATGGTCATTTGTTAGGGGAGAGTGCTCCATCTGAGAGACAGGTCTCCCCAGACAAACGTTATCGTGCTGCCTTGTTAAGGAATCGTTTTGCTGATACAATTTTGAAAGCCCAAGAGAAGACCTTTAACCAGGTAGTTTAGTAGTTCCTGTAAATTGTGCCTTGATTGATCTTTTTAATTTTTTTTTTTCCCACTTTTTTTCCGTGGTTGTGCAATTATACAGGTGGGAGTTATACTGGGTAAATTATTTTTTCTCTGGCTAATTTGAATGCTTTTGATTTGGCATTTATGCCTTGTATGTATCAGGGTGACAGGGGAGATCCAGAGAAGCTGCGGCGTGAACGGGAGGAATTAGAAAGGCGTCAAAGAGAAGGTTGAAATTTAGAAGCTTTGAATTTATAAGCTTTGATTGATTTTTACCTGGCCTGGTGTTGATTTTTACATTGATTAATGTTTATCAGAGCAAGCAAGGCTTCAAGAAGAGGCAAAAGCAGCAGAATTTGCTCGTAAGCAAGCTGAAGCAGAAGCTGCGGCTGAAGCTAAACGGAAGTTGGAGATTGAGCGTGAAGCTGCACGCTTGGAATTACAGCAGGTTTTGAGTCCTTTCTGTTTTATTTAGTATTCTCTCTTCTTGTTATCACAATTTTTGCCTTGCAAGCTTCAGGTAGCAAGAGCCCAATAAACAAGAGAAGTCAGTATTGATGAGTTTATTAACCTTGCATTATAAACACACGGCAGATGGAGAAAACTGTTGAGCTCGATGAAAACACTCAACTGCTCAAGGATCTGGAGATGCTGAGATCTTCTCAACCTGATCACATTCCCAGTTCAGTGGATGAGACATGTTCTGTTCATTCTCAAGATGGACTGGCACCCTTTGCGTTGCAGGGCAGGAATTGTTTGGAGCAATTCGGTTTGTTCATGAGAAATGAAGATGAAGAGGAGGAAGAGGCTACTGCTGGTGGAATAGCTACTGGAAATGCTGGTGGAATAGCTGCTGGAAATGGTGATGCAGAGGAAGGCGAAATAGATTAGCATAGCAGGCTGTATATTATTTTATTGCTTTATTCTTTTGTGAGAGGGTGAAGTGATTTGGACCTGAAGTCCCTTGTTCTGAGGCTCAAAAATATTGTGAAAGAGTTGGCGGTGGGTACAGAGAGTGTGATATGTTCGGGTGTGAGGCCTAAACTCTGTTTTATTAACAGGTTACCTTTTCTGCTCGATTGGGGATGTAAGAGAAATGGGCATTCCACTCTTGCCTTAGATTTCTTGGGCATGAGAAGGTCATTTAGCTGAAGCCGCTCATGGTAACATCGAAATTTTGTTTAGATGGGATAGTGAAAAAGAAAAATTTCACATTCTATGGGTGAATTCATATATTTGTCTGATATTTGCCCATCAATGTTGCATTTGTACCTATTTTTAGTGCTCATGTTCAGAATATATACACTTGAAACCCACATTAAAGATATTTAAGCTAAAACGCAAAAATCATATATAGTCCAATTCCTTAGACACGACTAAATGCGTAAAACTTTCACCTGGCATTTTACATTGCATTCGCGTGTTTTAAAGAGAAACTGAATGATCAGGTAGGAAAGAATGCGCAAAGGAATATATGTTTTAATGAAATAAGTGGCATTAAAAATATAATGAGTTGAATAGTATTTTCTGGAATGTATGGGTCTATCAAGCAATACAGAGAGGTATGGTTTCAATGAAGAATTTCTTGAAGCCTTTGTATTCTTTGAGGATACATACCGAGAGGGTTGACATGGCTTTTAGGCCTTTGTAAGTTTAAGATCACTGTTTAAACTATTTGGGAGCGAATTATGGGGAGAAGGCATGCTCTATGTTACTGCGATTTCAGTGAGAACTAAAGAAGTGGTTAAAAATGAATTCAGCTATGGCTTCGGAAGCTCAATCTTGGGTTAATTTTATATATTGCAATCAGGCTGATCGGTTACTTATGCTTGTCAGGTTAAAGTTCGATGATATTTTTATGTTCTCACTCTTCTCTTTTCGATGTATTTTTAATTAAATTTTAAGTTATCATATTGCTCTTCTGGATACATATTGCTCTATGTTACTGTGATTTCAGTGAGTACTAAGGAAGTGGTTAAAAATGAATTCAGCTATGGCTTCGTAAAGCTCAATCTTGGTTTAATTTTATATAGTGCAATCAGGCTTGGAAATGATCAGTTACTTCTGCTTGTCAGGTTAAAGTTCGATGATATTTTTATGTTCACTCTTCCCTTCTCGATGCATTTTTAATTAAATTTTAAGTTCTCATATTGCTTTTCTGGATATACATATATATTCTGTGATGCTCTTCTGGATGTGTTTTGGATTAAATAAAAACCAAGTGTTTGAATAGTTTCTTGGTCTCTAGGCCGCCTTTAGACGGCATGCGCTCAGATCATTTTATTTAAAACCCAGTTTGATAGATTTAAAAGTTTCATCTTATTTAATGGCAATTAATTATTGTTTGCTATGTAAAAGCTCGAATGCATCTGAACCTAAACTTAATTGGCGAACATAAAACAGAGGGTTAGATTCAGCTTATTCGTCTAATTAACGTTTTCCTAGTGATGGAATGGCTGTGTCAGAAGAACACAAACATGTCAAACCAAGCAAAGAACTTGTAGTGCGTCATTTATTCGTCTCAATTGAGATACTAAGGATGCCTTGCCTTCACTGTTGCTGTGATTTGGAAGGTTCAATCACTTGAGTTGCTGGGATTTGGAAGGTTCAATCACTTGAAGGCTAAAAGAAAGGCTTCAAGATCCCCATTTGCGCCTTAACGGAATAGCGATGCACATTTAACTCTGAATTGCAGATAAATTTTTTAAACAAGCTTTGTAAAGGAGACCCCTGAAATATAGAGTGATCACTCAAATGTAGTGCCAGCACCAGACCCCTCGATGGTGGAAAGGACCAATGGAATCAATATCACCTAAGAGGCAATTACCTCTTCACCGCTGACAAATTTTAAAATAGCTTGAAGTGTTTCACTTGATGAAACATGCTAGTCGATTGTTTGTGACTTTTTGTAGGGGAGTGGGCAGTGGGGCTGGGTATTTTTTCCAAACAGAAATATATACTATCAATGAAAAGGCTGCAGAGGCTAACAACGATATATGTGGGGCTGTTCCATGTATTGGCTCATACAAAAACAATTCTCTGAAATTACACAAAGGAGCTTGCAGTAGATGTTCTAGGTTGACTTACATGTGGCCTGTTTTGAATGGACACTTAAAAGTCTAATAACATTGAAAAACGTTTAGTTTTGCTTCTTAATATCCATTGATTCTTTCCACTTATACACTGTACCATCTTTGAGTTCAGCTTGGATCAAATTCTCTGTAGCCACGTTGTTTAAGGCAATGCCCTTACGAAGAATGAGCATTTGGAATCCAAGGCCATTTTACATTATGCTTCAAAGATGCCCATTTTTCTCTTTTGAACCAACAAACTCGTGACATCTGCATACTGAGAAATGCAATGGTGCCTATTCTCGTGTACTTTAGAAGTCACTTAGAGTAAAGAGCTCCTCTTGTGTACTTCAGAATTCACTGAGAGGAGAGAGCTCCTGTTGGATTATATAAATTCGTTGGGGTTTCTGCGCATTTCTGTTTTCCATATTTTCCACACCTGTTGTATAGAGGCATAAGTGTGTTTCTCGGGCTTTGTGAACAGAGAAGATGGAATCCAAAATCCCTAAGACCGAGCACACCAAATCTCCTTGCGGAAGTCCCAGAAACAAACACAGGTATTGGGTTTAACAGACTAATAGAAGCACAGGAGATTCGCACTGCACTTCCCCACAGAAAGATAGATAGATTCCAAGAATTATCCAGTTGCTGACCTTGAAACTTGCTCACGCTTAGATTTAACCGCATATGAGCACACCAAATCTCCTTGCGGAAGTCCCAGAAACAAACACAGGTATTGGGTTTAACAGACTAATAGAAGCACAGGAGATTCGCACTGCACTTCCCCACAGAAAGATAGATAGATTCCAAGAATTATCCAGTTGCTGACCTTGAAACTTGCTCACGCTTAGATTTAACCGCATATTCCACACAGGAGTGAAGAGTTCGACAAGCTACCCATAACCAGGACCACTTAACCGTGGTCAGAGGCTCTAGGGATTGAACTTGGCACCCATTTCCAATACACAACCTCGCTATCATCATCCCACGAGGCTGGCGTTGAAGACCAACGGAGCATTCACAAAGCTGAGAGAAGGTTCACGTCGTTAGAGGATGTGGTATTACGCCCCCTCTTTTTTTTGATGTCACACGGAGATGCGAAGGGATTTGTTTCATGCGATAATAAATGAAAATGATATGCGCCTCAAATCCATATTTACATAATGAGGCATCCCGTTTGGCGATGGCCGTGTGAGCGATGCTCTCATTTTAAACCTTGACTAAGCTTGGTAGTTCTCTTAGTTCTCTTACTTTAAACCTTGACTAAGCTTGGCAGTTCTCTGGTTTTGGCCTGTTTTCACATTGGTTTGTTTACATTGAGGTCTCTTTTTGCCTTTCATCGCTAAGCTTGGAAGCTCTCTTGGCCAATTGGTTTGTTTTCATATTGAGGTCTCTTTTGCATTGTTTGACTAAGCTTACATATTGAGGTCTTTTTTTCATTATTTTACTAATTTGACTAAGCTTAGTAGCTCTCAGCCCATTGGCCTGTTTTCACATTTGAGGTCTCTTTTGATATGATGGGAGTAGTTTTTGGGAAGGACTTAGCTTTCTTTTTACACTCAGCAAAGATGTGCTAATTTGCTTCCTAAAGCCGGATGATTTGTTATGATGGAGGATTTGTTGAGCATTGTCTTGATAACCCATTGAGTTTCTCAAAATTAATACCATAATAGCATTTTGACATTGGTTTTTTTTTGTTTGGCTAGATCTACCTCACAAATTACAATAGATAAAAAATTAAAATAGATAAGAAAAGATAAAATAATTGTATTTATGTCTAATTAATAACCACAAAGTAGGTCAAAGGCACTGTTGAGTACAATGATGTCTCCTATAAAAGATATAATGCATGAAGTAAATCAACATATGGTCTTAGTGGAGAAGATTCAGGATCTAACAGCTCTGAGGATCCATCTCTCTTAACATCCGTGGCCAAATGAATAACATTGAAGAAACCCAACAAAGTTTGTTGGCTCGATGAAGCGTCGGTGGCTAGTGCAGACTGTCCACTAAATCGTTTCCTGGGGGGTTCGCATGTCGCTGAACGCTGTAGAACCTAGTCCGTCTCCCAAGAACAAATTTGAGACGGATTTGCTACTGAGATCTCGTGTGGCAGGGTGAGGTCCCACAGATCTTCACTAATATGGAGTTTGGATACGTACTAGTATCAATCGATCTTTTCGTGCCCTTGTTTGAAGGTAGTACATTAAAAAATGTCGTGAACCTTTGTGTGGGGTTTGGTTTGATGGGAGGTTGAAGAATATGCACTCGGAACCTAAGAGCTTCCTGCATATATAAAGTGCATATATAAAGTGCATATGCTTATGTTTGATTGTTTCTCATTAGTTTTTGTAAGGCATAACTGAGCCCTTCATGGTTTGGTTTGATGGGACGTTGAAGAATACGCATTCAGAACCTAAGAGCCTCCTGCATATATAAAGTGCATATGCTTATGTTTGATTGATTCTCATTAGTTCTTGTAAGGCATAACTGAGCCCTTCATAGTTATAGGTTCCCTTGAGTAAGAGGATCCTTTGGTTCTTATCCTTACTAAACTTATTTTCCCTAGACTTTATATCTAAAATAAATGTGAACTTCCTTAAAAAATGATAGTGTAGGTATACACCAACTTGCAACCAAATTGCTTTGAGAGATGTGTAGGTGTAATGTAAGAAAGTTTGTCAATATTTTTAGCAGTTGTTTGATAGCTAGTTTCGCAAGTTTGATAGCTAGTTTCTGCGTCCCAGGGTTTTCCAGGGTGTTGAATCCAAATATGCAGGTAAAAAACCATTTTAACTGCAACAAATCAAGATTTAACCTCAATTTCTTCCGTCCAAAAGTATAACTCCATATTTTTATATGTAGAGAAAAATATGTATAAAAAGAAAAAGAAATTTAAATATGGACTTCATATGAAATATATATAAATATAAAATGTAAAATGTAAACAAAATTAATTTCACCAATTATCTTGAAAATTTAACAAATAAAAATTAATAAATAAATAAAAATTAATAAATTAGATATAATCTACAAAACGAACAAAATAATGTGCAAAAACTAATAAATTAAAAGATATTTGACAATTATCTTGAAAATCTAACAATTAAAAATTAATAAATTAGATATATAAAATCTACAAAACTAGCAAAACTATAGGCAAAATCTAATAAATTAATTAAATATATAAAATCTACAAAACTAACAAAATCATGGGCAAAAACTAATAAATTAAATAAATATAAGCTTAAAAACCATAAGCTATAAGCTCTAACCAAAAAGTTAAGGTAACACAATCAAATTCAGTGAATACAAATGAATAGTTTAATAAGTTATATTGAATGAAGTGATATTTATATATAATATTTAATTTAATAGAAATTAAAAAATTCATAATTTAATAATATTTTTAAAATCAATTAAAGATTAATAAAAAATAGGTAATATTAATATAGGTAGTTAACTTTGACAATTAAAATTTAATACAGGAATAAATTTATTATACAAATTATGTATGGTCCATTAAAATAATTAATATAAAATGTGAACGTTTAAATTTCACTTAAATGTAACTATACTTATTTAATATAGTAATAAATTTATGTTAAATTTATTATACAAATTGTGTATGGTCCATTAAAATAATTTATATAAAATGTAAATGCTTAAATTTCACTTAAATGTAACTATACTTATTTAATATAGTAATAAATTTATCATACAAATTATGTATACGGTCCATAAAAATAATTGATATAAAATGTAAGCTATAAATTATATTATTTTAAAAATTATCTTAGGTCCATCTTAACTTTGGATCTACTAAGCATTGAGAGGGATCAAATCTTATGAGATACAAACATTTTCTAAAGTGAAGAGATTTGGTCTCTTTTGGTGCTTAGTAGATAAAGTTAAGATGGATTTAGGTGCTTCGTAGATCTAGAGTTAAGATGAATTTAGGCTAGTTATAGATATTTTCTAGGGAAAAATATATTTTGATGTCAAAGTAAAGGTTGTGCTTTCTTGGTTTAGATAAGTATATGAAAATCATTTCAATGTTGAGAATGTGTTGTATGTAAACACTTAATGTAAATATATTTTAAGTTTATTTGAGACATGAAATAAAAAACTATAAATTATATTATTTTTAAAACTATCCTAGATCCATCTTAATTTCGGATCTACCAAGCATTCAGAGGGATCAAATCTTTTGAGATACAAACCACTTCTAAAGTGAAAAGAGATTTGGTCCCTCTAGTAGATCTAGTGTTAAGATGGTTTTGAGATACAAACCACTTCTAAAGTGAAAAGAGATTTGGTCCCTCTAGTAGATCTAGTGTTAAGATGGGTTTACGTTGGTTATAGAGATTTTCTAGTGGAAAATATATGTTGATGTTAAAGTAAAGGTTGTGCTTTTTTGGTTTATACAAGTATATAAAAATCATTTCAATGTTGAGAATGTGTTGTCGATTTTTTAGTGGAAAATATATTTTGATGTTAAAGTAAAGGTTGTGCTTTTTTGGTTTAGATAAGTATATGAAAATCATTTTAATGTTGAGAATGTGTTGTCTAACACTGCAACAATTTCAACTCGATGATAACTTGTCCATTAAAATAATTAATATAAAATGTAAATACTTAAATTTCACTTACAAGGCATTGGACATTGCAATATTGCCATAGGTTTTTGGTCAAACCCAATTAGTTTAGGTTTGCCCAAAAATATTTGTAAAAAATTCTATAATATAACATTGCACATTGAAATATATGATTTTTAAAAAATAATTTAATTTATTTATGTTCAATTTGATTGGCTATCAAATTGAACTTGTTATTTTCTTTTGCCTCTATTAATGTGCCCATTACCTCTATTAATTAACTAAGTACATAGATCACATCAAGGTGTAGGATAGACATTTATGATACAATTTGTTTTGGAAAGGTAATAAAATTATTGATGATGCATATAATCATTTTATATTCCTATTTATAAAAATGATTAATGATTAATATAATATAATATAATATTATATTATTTAAAATTACATATATAATTTAAAATGATTATTTAAAACCGCATATGTAATTTAATTTTTTTTGTTAATGGTATGTGAGAGATATATTTTTATTTTTACATTATATTTTTAAGGGGTAGAGGTCACTTAGGTTTTTGTGCGAACCTAACCACATATAATAGATGTTACATTATTAATGAATGAATGATATTCAAAATAATAAGATGTTTGTAATATAAATAAATATAAAATTTCCCATATTCACAAACCAAGATATAATAAAAATTTATGATAAGACCTCTATACTGAGGGCTAAGAATAAGATTTTCTTAAGACCATATTCACAAACTATTAAAAGCCAAATGTAAACTATTAATAATTATTTCTATGTTGCAATACAAATAATGTTAATTTACAAAATTTAATAATGCATTTCATTACAATTTAAAATTAATCTAATTATAACATTTTAAAATTTCAAATCTTTATATTTTTATTGTTTTCTACTTTAATTTAGCTATATTTAAACTAAGCGGTAGGGACTAGCTACTATGTAGCTCTTGTTTAATATTGTAATAAATTAATTATACAAATTATGTGTATGGTCCATAAAAATAATTAATATAAAATGTAAACACTTAAATGTAACTATATTTAAGTATATTTGAGACATGAAAATAAAGCTATAAATTATATTATTTTTAAAACTAGCCTAGATCCATCTTAACTTCAGATAGATAAGTATATTTGAGACATGAAAATAAAGCTATAAACTATATTATTTTTAAAACTAGCCTAGATCCATCTTAACTTCAGATCGATAATGATCAAATATTTTGAGATACAAACCTCTTCTAAAGTGAAAAGAAATTTGATCCCCCTTGGCGCTTAGTAGATCTAGAGTTAAGATGGATCTAGGCTGGTTATAGATATTTTCTAGTGGAAAATATATTTTGATGTTGAAGTAAAGGTTGTGCTTTCTTGGTTTAGATAAGTATATGAAAATCATTTCAATGTTGAGAATGTGTTGTTTAACGAGGCAACAATTTCAGCGGGATGATAACTTTTTCATTGGAATCAGATTTTTTATTTTATTTTTCAAAATCTTGATTTAGAGGTGTCCCAATCTGGATTTTGAAGATAGAAATAGATTCATCAACTTCAAAGGCTCGTAGGGCACCTAAAATTCTATAGTTTGATAGTTGTAACTTAGATTTCCAAAAAATTCAGTCAAATTTATTCAAAAACATGTTAGAAAAATCTATATTTGATGAAGTTGTCGCCCACTTAAACTAATTTGTTTTTTAATCCTTCCTAGATATGTGGTTCCTCAAGGACTTATTGAAACTTGTGGCATAGGGGTAATATAATTAATAAAAAGTGACCCTTGTTTTGATGTTTCTCAATTTTATGTTTAATTAATAACTTTGAAAGTAAGTTTTTGAAAAGGCAATTTGTTATTATAGAATTGATACAATTTGATTTTTTATGACCCTTCTTTTAGAAAGTACAAACTCTCTAAGGTAATATAATTGAAAAAAAGTGACCCTTCGTTATGATGTTTCTCAATTTTATGTTTAATCAATACCCTTTGAAAGTAAGTGTTTGAAAAGGCAATTTGTTATTTATAGAATTGATACAATTTGATTTTGTATGACCCTTATATTAGAAATTAAAAACTCTCTAAGGATTATTAACGTAGTAAAGGAAGTAAAGTGGTGCCTCGAAAACATGGTTCTTACTTGCATTGTTGTTTATAGAATGCCCAAACTCTCTTAAATCTCTCGAGTATCAGGGGGAGTGAATAGGGACCCCAAGTAAAGTGGTGCCTCGAAAACATGGTTCTTACTTGCATTGTTGTTTATAGAATGTCCAAACTCTCTTAAATCTCTCGAGTATCAGGGGGAGTGAATAGGGACCCCAAGCCATGTACCATAAGAAGTCTTCAATTGTTTTTCTTTTGAGGCCAAAATAAGTAGTTGAAGACAACCAAATTTATCCATTCATTACTGATGGTTTTTGCATTTTAAGAATAAGTTTTTGTATATTCCAATGTCACATGAATGTGAGAGGTTAGCTTTGAGGGGTACTTCAAAGTAATGGATAGTGTCACTATGCTTAACCATGGTGCCAATGTCGACCTCAACCATTTTAATTTGTTATTTGTTTTAATTGATGAAAAATTAAATGTGTAATCACTTCATTTAATGCAACACAAAACACTTCAAACCTTCTAGGGAGAGAAAAGTTTCACAAGCGAAGTGGAATCACTGGACCTTTGGAATAAAGAAAACCTTGGTCCTACCTTTAGCTTTAGTAGATTCAAACAAGTAAACCTAGCATGTTAATAATCAACACATATTAAGAGCTAGGGGGTATACATCCTTGTGAATATATGCAAGTATTTTTATCCAATAGAAAATCATTAATAAAAAAGGCCGTAGTCTATTTGTTATACATTTTGGAGGGTTTTTCAACATTTTCTTGTCTAATTTGCCTAGAATCTTGCAGGGATTTGTTGAAATCATAACCTTGAGTTGTGAACTCTCCACAATCCAAGTGCCCTAGTGGTTTTGCAGGGTGTTGAATCCATATATGCAATCAACAGTTTAAACAATAAAGATCAAGATTTGATCAATATTTTTTTGTCGGATTCTTGCCAAAAAATCTAAAAACATATGGTAGTTAGACAAAGCAATAAAAATATGTTAAAGCATCATGGAAGAGTGTATTCTCCATAGAGACAAACCATTTTTCAAATCATAACCAAGGAAAACATATTTGTGATACGATATGAAGTTAATTTTAAGTAATAATTTTGTGGATCTTGTTGGTCCATTATAAAATTCCCCATATGATTAAAGGTTGTATAAGTATGAACTTGTGTTCATTAATTTTTGTTTATTTTCAAAACAAACTTTGGAAAAAATCTTGTGGGGAGTCCTACCACAAGAATGTCACTATAGAAGGCCTACAACTACAAACATCACATAGAAAATAGCCACAAGCTAGAGAGCCTACAAGGCATGATACCAAAACCATTGACATTTAATATTATAGTACCTTGTAGGGGGAGGATATTAACAAACCATTTTTGTAAATATAATATGCGGATTTTGTTAGAATAATGCATCGAAAGTTAGCCAACCTAAGCAACCCTTCGTAGGAAAGGGTGGATGTGATAAATGCTAGATTTTGAGATTGAAACACAAAAAAATTGTCTTAGTTTTAGTTTTAGTTTTGAGATAAGGAATGCTTGGCAAGTATTTTGGCACACAATAATTTGATTCCAAAATACTAACAAAATAGAGACTCATCATTGAGATAAGGAAGGAATCATTAGCAAGGATTTTTGATACATTTTACACAACTTCCATTTTTTACTAGCAAGAGTTATAAAGTCATTTAGGCATGGCATATATATTCAAATTTAAAAGGATAGTTGTTCAATTGCAGAAACAATGTACCCTATGTTTGTGGGGTTTTTCTTTATAAATAATCATTGGAACAAGTACTAGAAAACCAAGGGAAAATATGAAGTACCAAGCTTGGGATATTAAAAGCAACACGTTGTTAATGTAAAACATTGTTAGGTATACATATAGGATACATAGGAATATAAATAGTGTCATTATTAGTGAAGTGCTTTACATGGGTTCAATTCTAATTTAGCTTTGCAAAGGAAGAGGAATAAGGGAACATTTTGTATACCTTGCATGCGATTAATTGCAAAGTGATCTTTATATAAGCACATCATAGATCAAGCTTAAAATTCTTTGCTTTTCTTATTAGTTGGCGTGAATGATTCATGACCTTAGGTTTGATATGCATTTCTATGAATCAAAATAAATCATCCAATGGTCTAATCTTATTTTACTTCATCTACAAGGCCTTCTATTGCTCTTCTTCCATTTATGAGCATTGCCATTGTTTCTTGACTCTCAAGTGCATTATCTATAGATTTTGCTATATATTCTAGTGTTTGACTTGCCAAAATAATGTATATAATGACTAAAGTAAGCCTATGCTTTGTTGTGTGATAATATTTTTGGAATTTTTAATGCTTTTGCAAAATTTAAAACACAACTTTCAATGCTTTAACCATTGCGAGATGAAATAAACTACAATAGAAAAACCATAAAATGGAGCATAAATATTTACCTTAGAAACCCATCCAAAAAAACCATCATTCAATGAAGCAACATGTTGCATGTTTTCTTATATTATGAAGATCAAAATACATATTAAAATGTTGTCCAAACTCACTGTGAGGTAATGGGACATTAAGGTTTTCGAAAACGTTGTAAAAAATATCTCGTCTCTATGCATCAAGATTATCTCTTTGACACTCTTGCTCATACTATGGAACCTATGCATTGAGAGAAGAAGTGAACTATTTTTTCCCATTTATTAGGTTTTTGAGAGCTACAATTTTGTTAGTTTAGGGTTTCAAAACTCTCTTGGAACCTTTGATGCTTTTTGAAGTCTCGTGGATTTTCACATGTTTTTAACACCCCTTTTTCAAATCATGGTAAAGCGGTGAATATTTGGACTGTTACGTCGTTGAGGTCATAATTTATGCATATAGAATGTTTTTGGTGTATAACGGCTCCATGGAAAGAACAACTTATGCACTCGAAGAGGATAGTGTATGACAACCTTTATTTCAATACTAGGCCCAAAAAGATTGCTTAGGGACTCGAAAATGCATTAAAAGTTGACTCGAATTCTACATAATCAAAATGATCTATGAGATACCCCAATTCTATTCTCCCTTATCTAGAGCATCAATAAATTCATATGGTATTTTCATAGATCCACTTTGGATTATCCCTCCCCATTGTGGGGGGTTTTGCTCTCCAAAAGCTGTAGATTTAAAGGAGACATGGAAACAATTCCTCAACTTTATTTAAAGCACCATTTGCTCTTAGTTAGTAGTTGATTCTCTAATCCCACTTGCTAAAGTTCTTGTCGATCCCTTTTGTTCATCTTAATGATATTTTTATAAGGTTGAACAATGACTATGTAAACATTGTTGCCTACCTTCATCAATGTTTCCAAAGGCCTATATCTTAGGGATTTGATTTTCTTCAAAGGTCCTTGTAACCGTTCCTTATTAAGGTGTGACCAAAATCTATTTCCTAATTTGATTTTTTTTCAACCCTTTATTTATCATGTCTGCTCTTGCATTTCCCATAAGACTTCTTTAGTTTCTTTGGACACGTAAATTTATTGACTTATATTGTCTATAAGCTTCTTTTCCTTTGATGCATCATTTGAGATTTTTTCCCTTACTTCACATTGTCCATATCTAATATCCCAAAGAAATTTTAAAAAAAGTCTTACTGGTGGAAGTGTGGAAAATTCTATTTCGAGAATGTTGTATTTAATCTAAAATTTTATACCAATTCAGTGATCGATTCTGATTGTAGCCTTTCAATAGTCGAACCAAAGCCCTATTCACTATCTTTGTTTTCCTATTGATACGTGGGTGAAAAGTAGTCGATCTCTTTAGTTTAATTCCATGGGTATACTTTCCCATGGCCTCTTGGGAATTAAAATTAGACTATATAGTCCTTGCACCATATTTCTAGGCTTGTTCGTACATTATAGAATACAACTTCTATTTTTTTCCCCAAGGAAAAATCGTAATTTTATTAATGAAAACAAAATTACATGTTGCAGATGCTAAAGAGCATTGCATCATCAAGTCAATGACTAATGATCATAAATTCATACAAAAAACAACTAAAATACAAATGAAGAGAAAAGTTAGGCTTTTCTCCATTTATTTTTCTCAACCTTGCGCCATTCCCCTTGTGACGGCGTGGAAGAGACAAGAGCAAGATGATTTCCTACTTCTGGTCTTGCAGTGTCCTTGTCTGAATCTGAGTTGTCTGATGTATGTAGACGTTTATTTCTACTGGTATCCTTTACTTTTGGTATCTTTGCTGGCTGAACCAGATTTCTCTATAATTCAAATGGATCTTGTGAGGTTTTCCCCTATGTTTCTGGTTCATTTGGTGTTTGGTTGTTCTCATTGGGCATGGGTTCTTCCTCTGCTTCGCCCTCATCCTTATCAAACTAAGGTGGGGGAAATTGCCATCCTTTGGGATGTTTCCTAGTCTTCTTATTTCTTCGGGTGTCTTTCTTGGCTTCAGGACACGTATTTTGTAGGTGTCTTGTTTGCCTGCAATTTCTGCACCTGAAAGGTGTTCTCATAATCTAAGAGTTGTGTCCAATTCTGCTAGTTGTGAATCAGTTGTATGTGATCCGGTAAACCGTTGCTAAGATATACTTCCAGACATATTCGTGCGAAGGTGAATATTCTTTCCTCCAATATTTGGGTATCTATTTTGATGTATTGCCCTATGATGTTCCCAATACCTGCTAGGAATCGATTGTCCCAGAAATGTAGAGGGAGATTGTGCAATTTAACCCATATCGACATTCTGGTTATGACCATGGTATTTGCATCAAATTCTAGAAACCAAGGGGTAATGAAGAGACCCATCGATCCCCAGAACCACGATCCTTCTTGAAGAATAATGTCTCTTGCTTCCGATGTTGGGAATTTTACAATGAAGAACCCTTTGGAGCAGAGGTGTATTTCACAATGTACTGTCCAGTTTGTGAAAATCCATTGAAAGAGCTCCGTTGGTTTTGGCTAGAAACAATTGAATCGACATATAATGGCTTGTGATTCAAATGTAGTACAATGCTCATCTGTTTCTGGAGTGTCTATGTTCAATATTGGAATGTAGTTCAGTTGCTCAACTATGTAAGGACTAGGGGAATTACATGCTTGATCTGAAGGTGTTGTAGCTGTGTTTTTGCCCTATAGTATGTTCTTGCAAGAGAGTCCTCCATTTGTGTGTTTCTGTTTTGATTCTGTGCCTTTAGATGTACTGCTCCCAGGGCCTCCTCCAACACCTTTTATTTTACTAGAGGTCGCAACTCCTCTTAGTCGCAGGTTGAGGGTTATGGAGGAGGTTGATAAGATGTTGTAATCCATTAGGAACCGGTTATCCTACATTGATCTCCCCCCATAGATAAAGTGTCGCAAATGTACAGAGTATCCAATATTTTGCATGATTTTTTGCTTCAATTGCATCACCTTGTTTGTAGCATGCACCCAAACTAATGAAGAATTCTTGGCAGGGGTTTGTAGAAAGATTTGAAAGCGGATTGGTTTTAGCTGTTGCAGAGAGTCAATTTCCAACTTGACGTCAAAAAGCAATGCTGCTCCAGAAGACCCACTTTGCGATGAGATTAGTTTGGAGGGATTGCTGGAGACATTCGAAGCAGGAGCCACCGCATCTATATAAACTCTATGCGTATTATCCAAATATGGCTTAAGATAGCGAAAACTAGTGTGGAATTCCTGGGACAGAGGGTGATTGCCCTTAATGATTTCTGTACCTATTAGATTTGAGCCCGGTGAACCTTGATCTGGTGTTTGTTTCTCCAGATACGAGGCTACGTGCAGATTTTTTTGATGCGGACGCCAAACCCCCACTACGGAGTCGAGATGCAAGTAGATATGCAGATGTGGGTGCACTGGAGTCTGTCTGATCAATATCGCAGCAGCGAAAGCATTTCTGTCGTGACAGCAGCGTGTCTCGGGGTACAACGTCGATATGTCGCGAAGGATATGTCCCCAAGTAACCTTTCTGGCACCGCCATCCTCAAGAACTCCAATCCCATCCGCAAAATTCTTGTCAAACAAGCCCTATTCAACCAATCCAATAGGGTTGGTATGCCATCTGCATCAGACACAAAAAGGATGATGTTTCGTTTGATACAAGGCGCGATTCCTTTCACTGCCCCAAAGATGGAAGCCACCGCAGAGCCATGGGCTCCGTCCTCTGAATATTCCGGGTACCATCCTAGTTTCCCCCCATATTAGGAAGCTCAACTTAACCCTTCCCAGGGATGTGAGCCCACAAGAGGCCTGAAGCTTCAGATCCAAAGATTCCATGCGAACTAGCCAAGGGAATGTTCGTGGTGGCCGAGTCCAACGGATGAAACCCTAGTGCACACAAGCTCCATTTTTTTTGTGTCTCTCTCCTCTCTCTGCAATACAACTTCTATTATAATTACTTATATTATCTTTGACCACATGGTGAATTGGTACTGCCAGGCCTAATCTATGGGAGACCCAGGATCAAACCTCATAGCTGCCACTATAACACCAAGAGCATAACCAACCACTTGCAAGTCGGATATACTAACTAAGTTCCTATGATTTTATTATAACTACTTATATTATCTTTGACCACATGGTGAATTGGTACTGCCCTGCAAGTCGGGTATACTAACTAAGTTCCTATGATTTTAGCAAGAGCAGACTCACGGGAAAGGGGAATCTGCCCCTCTAGCCGCCACCACAGCAGATCATTGTACTCAATGAGATTTGAACTTCGGTCTCCCCGGCTTTCGCCCATGTGACTTACCGTCAAACCACACATCACTGTACGAGGTGTGAGCCTTTGTTATTAGTGGTACTCTTTGTTCCTTCGGTACACAAAGCTTCCCTATCTTGTAGAGTAATCCATTTTGAAAATCATAATCAACCTATTTTTTTCCTTTTTGTACTTATAAAAGTGTAAATATCCCCTTGATGTCCTCATCGTATGCATTCGCTGTAAGATTTATGTGCTAATCGCTCCTTGTGCTAGTTCCCTATAAAGAAAATCAGATTTATGTGCTAATCGCTCCTTGTGCTAGTTCCCTATAAAGAAAATCAACCAACTCGTTGGTTGTGCCCTTCAATTCTAGGAGATGCAATTTCCATTTAAACTCATCAAGAGAAGGCCATATTGATTAAATCCATGTATCAAAGACATAGTAAAAGAAGAGAGATTTAAAACATTTTCCATAGGCTTCATCTTTCTAGTACAATAATTAGATTAGATCACTTTTATTTTAATTTAGGAGAAAAATAATATAGTGGTATATGGGTGTGTGTTGATTTTAGAGGTTTGAATGTCGTGTGCATTCATGACCCCTTTTCTACTCCTTTCAATAATGAGGTTTGAACATGTTGTGGGCATGAAACATATTATTCATGGATGATTTCTGTAGGTACCATCAAGTCTGTATTGTGGAAGAAGATAAGAAGAAAACAATGATAAAAAAAATGGGGCTCTTATGAGAACGATGCTATCATTGCCATTTGGACTAAAATTGTCCTTGCAATATTTTCAAGGATTATTATTGTAGAACTTTGTGACTACATCCATAAGTTCCAAAAGGTATACTTGGATCAATAGATAGTGTGCAATGTGCTAAATAATAATATGAAAATGTTGCCACTAATGGGAGAACCCTCTAAAGGTTGCACAAAGGATTTCTTAGTATATCAATAGAAATTCAAATAATTTGGTTTGATACAGATACATTTACTGGGCTGATTGAAAGTGAAATTTTGGATATGTGATCCATTTAAGATTTTCCCTGATTGTCTGGTCATGTAAAAAGTATTAGATTGTTTCCTGATTGACATTTGGTACTAAATACAAAGGAACAAGGAGTAATGGGATATAGGTCATTTGGATTTGCAACATGATGGGAGAGCTTGGGTTTCCTCATACGGAACTAATTATAATGCATTTTGACAACTTGACTTCTATACAAGTGGCTCATACCTCTATTGTATGTAAAAATATGAAGCATGTTAAGCTTTACACATTACCTTGGATAGTGGGTGCAAGAGAATGTTGTAACTATTTTATATTATAGCATCTATGATCATGTTGTTGATATAAATTCATTGACATAGGTGAGTTTTATTAAATTGTATTCTATTCTTGAGCTCCATGAAGGCGTCATTGAGTAGAGGGGTCATTGAGATAATGCCACTTCTTAATCCTCCATAAAGTTGTGTTGAAGGGGAGTTGTTGGAATTAGTGATTAAGCCCAACTTTTGGTGTAAATTGGTGGATAAACTTAGAATTGGATTGGTTGATTAAGAGGTTACTATTTTATGTTAAGTTATATTCCATCATAGATGACATCTCTTCCAAAAAAAAAGAATGTCCCTTTTGGGTGTCCTACAACATTTGTTTGGACTAGAGAAAGCAACTCTTGGAAGCCCTTTAAGATGTAGTTCCCAAGTTTGGGAAAATCAGACACCCTCCTAGTTATTTAACCTTTCAACTCTCTCATTCTTGGATGGGATGCTTAGATCAAGATAGGGTGGGGGGTGGGTTTCCGCCATCTTACCAGGCCACATGCTTGGGGGATGTGGCAACATGCTCCCATAATTGTTTATATATTTTTTCATGCAAAAGGTACAAGGGAGCTCTCCATTAAATTGTCTCGTGTTCAAGACATGCATCGCTTCACTTGCAACTTTGGTTATTCTGTGGAATCCAACACAACGACAAATTCTCACACTCTCTCAGGTGACATTCCCACCCAATGCAACTGGTTCTCTGCTATAACACCTAATGCACGTATTTAATGTCTGTCAAGTGTAGGATAATTATAATAACTCGCAACTCATGAACTTTATTGAACACCACCAGCCCCATAGCTCTTTCAATAGTTTCACACTTTAGACAATGTGTATGAGATCGAGAATCTGGTAATTCACTTGTGGCAAAAGCACATTATTTATTCCCCTCATGGAGGCGATATTGATATTCCTAAACCAAGTCAAAATATTGCTATTTTGGGTTCTTGTCTGTTTAGGCACCAATCTTGGGGGGTCTCAGTGGAAAAGTCAGCAAGGAACAATTGTTTCCTTCATTCCCCTATCCTCTACCATCTTTGAAAATTCGTTGTATGTCACTCTCGAGGTCTGGTCATGCCTTGGAAAAACATCGTCTAGTTGGACTCCATGCAAGAAAACTTATAATGTCGGGTCTAGCAGTAAGCCTGCAAATAGTTCTAAATACCAACAACATAGGTTCAAATTTAATCTCTTTGCATGTTCTTATTTTTCTCACAATATTTGGTTTAGTGTCAACTAATTCTATAAGCACTGGTGAGGGATTTGGTGATTGAAAATATATTTCCCATCTCGAGATTGTAAGTCTATGTTATTCAAAGAAGACCCCCAAGCTTCTTTTATTTGATAGGGCTCCCCACGGGGATCGTATCACTCATGGGTTTTCCTTTTTCTCTTGTTTCTATAGCAAACTTAGGGGGACCTTTGACTTTCTCTGGGCTTGTCTCTCACTTAGCATAAATAACATGCCATGCTAGTGAGTCTGGGTTCACCATGGGGTGGATTACTACTAGGGAATAATTTATTAAATCATTATTTAATAATTTTTTTGCTTAGTTTGACCCATTCGGGATTTGAACCTTGATTTAATGGTGTACATAATATTTCATAATATGATGATCACCAATTGAGTTAGTTCCATTGGCTAATCATTATTTCTAACTCAATTGACCATCTCACTTAGAAGTAATTTATTAAACTCATTTGTTTATTGATTATTTCACCTATTTTATTAATTAACTCAATTAATCATTATTTTTTGAGTTAATTATCTAAATAAAGGTTATTCACCATTTCTTTGACCTTTTCCTCATAAAAAATAATAAAATATTATAAGTGGTTAGACCTTGATTTAGCTCCACAAATATTTTATTATTTGATCAAATCAAGCCTTATCCCCCATTTTATTATAAATAGAGAGGTTTCTCTCCATTCTCTTGATTGCGACCATTTCATTGTCAAAATTTTGCTTCTTTTCCATTTTAGCTCTCCATTAGAGTTTCATCAAAATCCATTTTTGCTCTCTGCATACCACAAATAGAAGGAGCCACTACAATGATAGGAAAGGGATAAAAGAACCCTCTCAAGTAAGAGGACATTGCAACACACATTTGTGCATCTTTCTTTATAGGTGTTATATTTCCATATTTTTAATAAAACCCTTTTATTGGTTACCATTTTAGGGTTTTAAACCCCACTTTTTTGTTAGGTTACTTAGGACCAAAATAGTAAAAGTTTTTTGCTAACCCTTTTGCAAGAAATTGCAAACATGAAAAAGCACCCCCAAATTAAAAAGTGATGATTACGATAAAACTTAATATTATGATTACGATAGAACTTAAAATTTCACATTCTCAACCATGACATTAAAAACCAAATATCATAACTACAAAAAATCTTGAAATTTGACACCTAAATTAAAGGGTTGTTCTACTAAAAGATATACATTTGGGTTAAAATTATAACTCATTTGAAATATTGCCCTAAGCCATTAATTTTTTACATATTTTTAGTTTTGGTTTATAAATTTCACTGGTAAAAACAAAATAATAAAAAGCACCATTTAAAAAAATATAAAAAAATAATTTATTATTAATTTCTTAAAACATTTTTTAAATGTAAATTTTATTTATTTTTTAATAAAAAATGAATTTTTTTTTATAACAAAATAAAATTAAATATTTTTTTAAAAAACATTTAAAAAATTGATAAAATAAGTAAAAAATGACAATCTCAAAATTTTAAAAGTAATTTAGAATTTCTATATGGAGGCTTTTATGAGTAGAATTGTTTTGAAATATGTCTTTTGGATCCATCACATCACTTTTTTAATTGCCAACATGTTTCAAACCAACCAATGTGGTTCATCTATTTCTCTTGAAGATGAACCACATTGGTTGGTTTGAAATGAATTGGGAATTAAAAAAATGATGTGATAGATCAAACATACATATTTCAAAGTAGTTTAGAATTTTTTTAACATGAAAATTAAAATACATTAAATTAAAAAATTAAAAAGTACACTAATAAAAACAAAAATAAAAAATTTATATTTAAAAAATACTACAATCAATAATAATATTATATGAAAAAGAAAATTATTTGAAAAAACCTAAAAAAACAACTAAAAAAAACCATAAAAAAAGTCAAGAAGCCATGTCACAACGTCATAGATGGGGTGGGGAAATGACAAGGAAAACATTTAAAAAAACTCCCCCATCGTGCTTTTATCTTTTTTTTTGTGCTTTTTGAGCCACGTCTCAATGACATAAATGGGGTATGCAAATAATGGGGGAAAATAAAAAAAAGTTTTCCCATCATATTTTTATATTTTGTTGACACCTAATCTTTAAGATAAGGAAATTTTTTATAAATAGGAAAATAGAGAAAGTAAAGAGACATTGGTATTTGAATTCCAAGTCCCCTCACAATGTATATTTCAATAATCTCTTAATGCTAATCACACAATTCATTCAGAGTTGTTACACAAACCTGACTTGACATGGTATCAAAGAAACAGGTCCCAATTTAGCCTATAATTGCTGCTATTCCCTGCCATTATCCTTCATTTTCCCCTGTCATTATCCTCTATCCTTCTGCCAAAATTTGGAGCATTGAGTGCTGCATACGTTGGCTCATACTAATCCCTATGTGATGAACCTTCTCCTGTGCGTCAATTTCTGAATGATGGTTGATTTTTTGCGTTGAAATAGTGAGATGAAATTGTTCGTTCCTCTTGTATGTACAGTGGACACCATGGGTTGTAAGTTGAATCAACTCTATATCCTGCCTTTGGAATGTTGTGCGATTGTTCCTTTGGCATTAGTTGTATATGTGAGATGGTGATGGCACATATATTTTGAAGATTGATTATATGCTGGTGTATATGTGCGTTGGACTGATAACTTATGGTGCAGTGACAACATGTGCGTTGATCCTCTGCGACGAGTTCCATGCTGTATGCATTTTTTGTGTTGAATGTGTTTTAAAGACCATAAACTATGCTTTGATAGTGTTGTGTTGAAGACTTTGTATGGTGAGTTTGAACTGTTTAAATATGTAAGGTTTGGTATGGTGCGTTGAATTATTTTGAACGCTGTAAATGCATTGTGAATTCCATGAAGTGATGTGAGCTTGTGCGTTAAACTCTATCAAATACCATGACCTGTGCGTAATGATTAAACGACCTTTATAGGTGCGCTCTTTTTTGAAGACAATGTGCTCCCCTTTGTGCATTGAAATTTTGGTATTAGTAAATTGAATCCCGTGAAGACCGAGTATCATATGGGCATATGTGCATTGAATTACTTTTTGAAGAACATGTTTTGGTGATATGTTATTATATGAATTGCTTCAACGTGCTATGATATATTATTGCGTTGGTTCAATTAAACGTTGACTTATGTTGATATTGATGAATTATGGTTAGTATTTGAGATATGGTATTTGAAATTGTATATCAATCAGTTTTATTATAGAGACATATTTATTTTTTGTGACTGTTTAGGGCCCAATTGAGAATTTTTGTATGATTCATTCACTCATCTCCATAGTTTGAGTAGTTTTCTCTGGCAAAGAGAACTACCATGAATGGTCCAGGAAAATAAAACATACCTTGATTTTTAGTGAGTTGTAAAGGAGTTTGTGAAGGTGTTGACGGTGCTGGACCCGCCAACATCAGGGGATCTCCCCGGTATGAATTCCCAACTAGACCTCACACCATTTGGTGTAGGAGTCCCATCTGGTACGATGAGACGGTTGCCATTATCTCAAATATTTGCCTCAACTCTTGCATGTCAGCATAGAAGAGTGGTTTGCTTTGTCTTTGAGAAGTGAGGTTCACGTGCCTGGTGAGTGTATGTGTCACTTGTGTCAATGGTTCTTTCACTGTCGAGGGAGAGGGTGAGAGTGAGTTCCAAGTCGATTGGGAGCAGTCCCAACACTGCTTGGAACACACAACACAACATAACATGCACAACTTTCGGAGGAGGAGTCCAAACGGATGCGGTAGTCACAATGTACAAGGTAAGATAAAACGTACAACACTCAATGGATCAATCCAAACGAGTGCAACGGTTGTTACAACAAGCTTCATGTGAAAGGTTTGTCTGATGTTCGGGAGAGCAGTCTACACGGGCAAGACATCGTTAACAACATATACAACACATTTCCATTAATAGATTATGAATTACAACAAATGAAACAGTTTAGACGTAAAACACAAGTTAAAGCAACATGCATTACAAGTGTTAAAGATCGGTCTTACAACAAATACAATACATGTGTGAAAATGTGCTGGCATGTTAGCAGGCTTCTGAATTAAGAAAAAGTTCCAATACACATCGTTACACCATAAATCACTAACTCCAAGTGCGGGGCATTGGAGCCACTACTTACTCCTCAAAGAAAATATTACAGACTCTCTTGGCTATATGGGAGGAGCTGAGGTGAAAAATTCCTTTCCATGTACAAATGAGGGGGTATTTATAGCCAAAGGTGAAACTGACCTTTGTGGCTATTCGACTACCCTCGTGATCGTTTGGCTTCCATGACTTTTCGACTTACATGACTCTTTGTTCAACAAGTGGGTCTCTTGTACTTCCACGTTAGATCACCTTAATTGAAAACATAGCCCATAGTGGAGACGTGGGCGACATGGCTCATGACATGACTTGACATGAAAATGCTGGTACATTCGTGTTGCTGCTGGAGTGCATGTCGAGCTACAGTGCTGCTGGGTGATGGATGTCTTCATGGTGTATCATAGCTTCACCTCTGCATGGCGAAGTGCACAGAGTCTTCAATGGTCCTTGGTTCACTTGATGGAGATTTAGCATGTTGTTCCTTGCTTGCATGCTGGAAGGCTTGACAGGCTCATCTGTTCGCGAAGGGGCATGTTTGTCGCGTTCGTCTTCTTCTCATGCTTCGTTCATTCGTCGGTTGGTGAATTTGTCCTTTTGCATGTGCTCCCTTCGTTCATCCCATTCGTCGTCTTGCCATGTTTGTTGGTGTACATGTACCTGCAGTCACTCATGATGAGACGACATCCAAAACCTCCTAGTCTACCATGGCACATGATCATTTCGGATGCAGGTGACCAGGAGAGGCGGCAAGGTTGTGAAGAGGGATGATGGCTCTAGGCACTGCTGATGAAAACTGCGCAAGAGTCACTGATTGATGGGGACGGGTGATTTGAGTCAACAATGACTGCCTGCGAGGCCTGGCTCGGCTGGGATGAAAATTACGCAAATTTTGGGAGGGACAGTCCGGGTTGCGGGAAGGCAACGCATGCATGCTTTGCGCATTTTTGAGAACGAATGGGCAGCGAGGGATGGACAACCATATTTGCACAATTTTCTAGAGGAACAGGCCGACTGCACGAAGGTCTAGCAGGCAGAAATTGTGTAGTTTTTGGGAGAAACTACTCGGGATACCGACAACCAGAACTGCGCAATTCCTAGAGGGAACTGGCAGTAAAAAATGAGCAATTCCCAGAGGGAACTTGCAGTTGGTTGCTCAGTCATTGGCAGTAGAAACTGCACAATTCCTGGAGGGAACTGGTAGTCTGCTGTTAGGAGTTGCTGACGGGGAAATTGCATTGAAGCTGGGAAGCCAGCCTGTTGATCATCTCTGCGCAATTTCTAAGCTGAGTGGACTTCTAGACAACAGAAAGCCTGCTCATGAAAACTGCACAATTTTCTGAAGGAGATAGGGACGAGCACTTGGTGTCTGTCAGGCTTGTCTGTGTAATTTCCTCAGTCAGTTGAGTGAGTGAGGTCAGTGGCCTCTGCGCAATTTTTGAAGGGAGTTAGTCCCGGGGTGACTACCGGGTCCGATTGTCCGGGTGGTCAACATGGAAGCTGATTGAAGTGCTTGCAGTCAATGCAGCTTGAAAAGACTAGCTTGGTGCTTCTGCGCTGTTCTGGTTGACAGTCGACCAAGTCAATGGTAGGGTGATGGTCTGACTGTTAGAGGGGAGTCTGGTCATCAGGAATTCAGAAAAAATGACTAAGTGTGTGAATGATCAAAAGATGCATAGGTGATCATGTAGACACACACTCACATGACTCGACGACGAAACGACTCAAACCATCCAGACACACATGTTCAACATGACTGACCAACAGTGCAAGTGACAAGCGCGACACTCGTGATTGGCTGTTCATTGATTGAGACGAAGCTTGCGCGATAGTGAACGTGACTGTGTGTGTGAGTGCGACAGATGCTTTCATAGTGAACACAACAAGCACATACGAAGCGAAGAATTCGAGCATAAACAGAACATTGTCACAAGCATGACTTAGACACCAGCATGCAGAAAGTTGAATGAAATGAACAAGCAAGGCAGATGCGAGGACTCACATGAGCTCATGGAGCGAACCCGCCTATGTGCAGTCATCAAGTGAAACTCTCAAGGGAGGCTCTGAAATTGGTGCAGGCCAAAATTTTGGAGGGTGGTTGTAGCCGCTACAACACTTGGCGACACACTGGTAGAACTCCAACTTCTTTGTTTCGGTTCATTGCCAACACAGGGCTTTAGTCTTTCGGGGAGTATTGAATCGCTGTGCGGGTTACTTCAACTTCCCCACTTACCATGGTTCACCCTTTTCCAACTCAATCAAACACAATCAAAAGTTCAGCTTAGATCTCAGTGTTTTGAATCCGGGAAGGGTAGTTTAGTTCTTGAGTTGAAGATTTTCAGAGTATAAGTTTTCCTCTCTGGTGTTGCTTCGCTTCCAGTAGGCCTGGACAGTACCCGACGGAGTCACGTAGGAACACACACATTGCTCCACTGCCAGCGAGCTTGGTCAGTACCCTGGTGGAGTTGCATGCTTCACCTCTCTGCACAGGAAGCCTTTCTCTTCTTTCACCTTTGTATTTTTCAAGAGGACTGTGCATAGGAACTTATTTATTTTTGGGGTGGAAGAGGGATCCTGACTTATTGAGATCAGAATAGGTTGTTCCTTCAGAGAAGCATGTAAGACCTTTGACATAGGTTTGCTCGTTTATATTTTCCCCTTCTCCATTTCTACTAATTGGATGAGCTTGAACACACAAAGTAGAAGGCTGCGTATAGGCATGGGGCTTCCCACTGTGGACACAGGTTCATGGTTGGACCGAAACTTCCATTGCGGATGGTTCATATTTTCCGAAAAGACTTCATCGACCGAAGGTTACAACCAAGCATAGAGAAGGCGGACACAACACTAGCCAAGCGCTGTAGTGTCACGAGTTTTCCTCAAATTTCAGCCACATACTTTATTCAAAATCTAGAACGTAGTAGTTGGCAACACTTATTTCCGAAAACAAAAATAGTAATATACCAAGCATACAAAACAACATAAAAAAATGGTAAGCAAAGCAAACAAAGTGAAAACAAAAACAAGTAAGCAAAGCAACCAAGTCAGCAAGCAAACAATCATACAAACCAGAAAGCAAAGAAAAGCGAAAAAGAAAACACTACTCCTACTCCTAAGCTAACTGTGCAAGGGCCATTTCACGTGAGGTGATACTTCCAATATGGCCACTGGTGCATCGGTTGAACCATGTTGGTGAAGGCATGGTTCGCGAACAGGACAACTATGTGAACCAACAAACAAGAGATATATAACAGTGAAGACAAACACACTCTGAGTTTACGAGCGATCGCAGAACATAGATGAGTGAACGTGCATGACATGCACGCTATGGAGCTACCATGCTGTTGTGATACACTACATGCAGAGGTTGAGTGTGTGCATTCTCTTGAATATGATGTGCAAGAAAATTTGAGAAAGGTAGGCCACTTATGTTGTGCATGTGTGCTTGCTGTGTAAGATTCCTCCAATTCATGAGCGATGGGATCGTGTAGCTTGAGTGGAGGAAGTAAAATCTAGGTGTTTGGTTGATATTCAATGCAAATTAGAGAGTGATGAGGAGCCTTGAGTGGTTCAACACCTTCCTAACTTGAAGTGAAACCAACCTCAAGACATCAAGGGCCTGACATAACAATCAACTTAGGCTGAAGTGCCTCGATAGTCTGCGGCGTTTCAACTTCGTTGACATATAGATCATCGTAGACCAGTGTCTTGGACAGATTTAAAATGATTGAATCAACATCATGATCGGATGAGGAAGTGGATAGATCACGACAACCAAGGTCAGAAAATTCAAGATGTTTGTTGGTATCCTCATTATTTGACGAATTGGGCAGAGGGGTAGATGAGAAGCAAAGATGTTCACCCTCTGTGTTTTCAAGAAAGATAATGACATATTGAACAATTTTTTCAAGGAAGATGTGTCCTCTCCGCACTGTGATGACAGAATGACATCTGAGGTGTCTTGTGAATGATCAGAAGTAGAAACATCTGGAAATGGGTTTTCACAGGGGAAATCAGCAGTGGCAGAATAAGAAGGGATGTCAGAATGAAGTGGATGAGGCACGAGTGGAAGGGATTCATCCTTTACTGTGGTTTCTTCTTTAGATTCCCACACAAACTCATCATGAATGATGGCACAGGTTGGCTGCATAACACCAACTCCGTTGACAACTTGATCCTCATTCACAACAGGTGAGGAGTCTGGAATGGGAGAACACAAGACAATACAATTCGGAGGATCAACATAACGCAAGGACGGAGTTTGAGGGAAAGAGTCCACGTGACAACCAACAAGATTGCAAGCCAAATTTGCGCAAATATCAAGAGTAGGTGGGTGGGAAAGTGTGATAGTTCAACATAGGCATGTGCATGGTCTCCCACATCACTCTGCGGTGATGGAGCTGTTTGATGAGGTGAAGGTGGACAGTCACTTATGACAGTGACTCTGCCTGCCTGTGATTGCACAGCTCCATCACCGAAGCGTGTTGAGCGGGGTTCGGATATGTGAAGAAGATACTCAAACATTCCATAAAGAAATTCCCAATCAATTTCATCTTCAGGGAATCGGTATGCAAGATTACAAAAGCGTGTGTAAAACTAATCAACGGATTCGTCGAGTGATTTTTGTAATTTCATAATTTCTTGATCAGGTGATTTCTAGTTAAAGTGATTAAAAGCACAGTTTATCTCTACGACCAGATGGGAAAGAGAATGAATATATTTTTTTGGCAGCGTGGCACACTAGTGCATGGGGTGCCCTCGAAGTGTGTAGACGAACAACGCACAACTCATGTATTCTTCAAAGAATCCTTGTCTTTCGCATGAGCCTACAACGTCAACCACATGCCTAACCAAGGCTACGCAGCCTCCACCATCAAATGTTTTATGAGATAAGTTATCCGAGATATTTTCCGAGATGATGAAATCGTTTCCATAAGACATACACTCTGGAAGAGAAACTCGGTAGTTAGTCATGAAAGATATATAGATGTTCAAAACAGATGTGAGGACTCAGCTTGTCACCTGGCCCTCCTAGCACCAAAATGTTGATGGTATTGGACCCACAAACATCAGGGGATCTCCCCAATATGAATTCCCAACTAGACCTCACACCGTTTGGTGTAGGAGTCCCATTCGGTACGATGGCCTGATTGCCATTATCTTAAAGATCTGCCTCTACTCTTGCTTGTCAGCATAGGAGAGTGGTTTTCTATGTCTTCGAGAAGTGAGGTTTGCGTGCCTGGTGAGTGTAAGTGTCACTTGTGTCAATGGTTGTTTCACTGTCGAGGGAGATGGCGAGAGTAAGTTCCAGGTCGATTGAGAGCAGTCCCAACACTACTCGGAACACACAACACAATAGGACATGCAAAACTTCCAGAGGAGCAGTCCACATGGATGTGACAATCACAACGTACAAGGTAAGATAACACGTACAACACTCAATGGATCAGTCTGAATGAGTGCAACGGTTGTTATAGCAAGCTTCATGTGAAAGGTATGTCTGATGTCCAGGAGAGCAGTCTACACAGGCGAGACAACATTAACAACATATACAACACATTTCCATTAATAGATTATGCATTACAACAAATGAAATAGTTCATATGTAGAACACAGGTTAAAGCAACATGCATTACAAGTGTTAAAGATCAGTCTTACAACAGATACAATACATGTGTGAAAATGTGCTGGCCTGTTAGCAGGCTTCTGAATTAAGCAAAAGTTCCAAGACACATTGTTACACCATACATCACTAACCCTGAGTGCGGGGCGTTGGAGCCACTACTTACTCCTCAAAGAAAATATTACAGACTCTCTTGGCTATGTGGGAGGAGCTGAGGTGAAAAAGTCCTTTCCATGTACAAATGAGGGGGTATTTATAGCCAAGGGTGAAACTAACCCTTGTGGCTGTTTGACTACCCCTGTGATCATTTGGCTTCCATGACTTTTCGACTTACATGACTCTTTGTTCAACAAGTGGGTCTTTTGGACTTCCACGTTACATCACATTGATTGACAACATAGCCCATAGTGGAGATGTGGGCGACATGACTCATGACACGAATCAACATGACTTGACATGAAAGTGATTGTACATTCGTGCTGCTGCCAGAGTGCATGTCGAGCTATAGTTATGCTAGGTGATGGATGTCTTCATGGTGTATCATAACTTCACCTATGCATGGCGAAGTTCGCGGAGTCTTGTATGGTCCTTGTTTCGCTTGATGAAGCTTTAGCATGTTGTTCCTTTCTTGTATGTTGGAAGGATTGACAGGCTCATCTGTTCGTGAAGGGGCATGTTCGTCATGTTCGTCTGCTTTGCATGCTTCATTCATTCGTTCATTGGTGAACCTGTCCTTCTGCATGTGCTCCCTTTGTTCATCCCATTTGTCGTCTTGCCATGTTTGTTGGTTTACTTGTACCTGCAGTCACTCATGACGAGACAACATCAAATCCAAAACATCCTAGTCTACCATGGCACATGATCATTTCAGATGCAGGTGACGGGAGAGGTGAAAAGGTTATGAAGTGGGATGATGGCTTCGGGCACCGTTGATGAAAACTACACAAGAGTCACTGAGTGATGGGGATGGTGATCTGAGTCAACAGTGACTGCCTGTGAGGTCTGGCTTGGCTGGGAGGAAAAATTGCGCAAATTTTGGGAGGAACCATTTGGGCTACAGGAAGGCAAGGCAGGCATGCTCGACGAATTTTTCAGAATGAACGGGCAGTGGGGGCTAGAAAACCATATTTTCACAATTTTCCAGTGGAATCGGCCGGGCTGCATGAAGGGTTGGCAGGCAGAAATTGCGCAGTTTTTGGGAGGAACTGCCCGAGAGATTGGGAGCCAAAACTGCGTAATTCCCAGAGGGAACTGGCAGTTGGCTTCTAGGGTCACTGGCAGTCAAAACTGCACAATTTCCAGAGGGAACTAGTAGTTGGTTCCTTAGTCACAGGCAACAAAAAATGCGCAATTCTTGTTGGGAACTAATAGTCTGCTGCTAGGAGCTTCTGGCGGGGAAATTGCGCTGAAGCTAGGAAGTTGGCCTACTGATCATCTCTATGCAAATTTTGAGCTAAGAGGACTGCTGGACAACAGAAGGCCTGCTCATGAAAACTGCGCAATTTCTTGGATGAGCAGCGGGTCGACTGTCCCGATGACTGACTGGGAAAATTGCGCAATTTTCTGAAGGAGACAGGGACGGGCACTAGGTGTCTATCTGGCTTGTCTATGCAATTTCCTCAGTTAGTTGAGCGAGTGAGGTTAGTGGCCTCTACGCAATTTTTGAAGGGAGTCAATCCTGGGGTGACTGCCGAGTTTGACTGTTTAGGTGGTCAACATAGAAGCTGATTGAACTGCCTGCAGGCAACGTAACTTGAAAAGACTAGCTTGGTGCTTATGTGCTATTCTAGTTGACAGTCGATTGAGTTGATGGTAGGGTGATGGTCCGTTTTCATAGGGAAGTCTGGTCATCAGGACTTCAGTAAAAATGACTAAGTGTGTGAACGATCGAAAGATGCATAGGTGATCATGCAGACACACACTCACATGAATCGATGGTGAAACGACTCAAACCATCCATACACACATGTTCAACATGACTAACCAACGGTGCAAGTGACAAGAGAAGAACTTGTGATTGACCGTTCATTGATCGAGAGGACACTTGCGCGACAGTGAACGTGACTCTTGTGTGAGTGCGACAGATGCTTTTATAGCAAACACAACAAGCACATACGAAGCGAAGACTTCGAGCATAACCAGAACATGGTCGCAAGCATGACTTAGACACCAGCATGTAGAAACTTGAATGAAATGAAAAAGTAAGGTGGATGAGAGGACTCACACGAGCTCACAGAGCGAACCTGCATGTGTGCAGTCATCAAGTGAAACTCTCAAGGGAGGCTCCAAAATTGGTGCAGGCCAAAATTTTGGAGGGTGGTTGTAGCTGCTACAATAGAAGGAGAAGGAGGCAATCCTCCTAAGAAGCCCACTTCATATAAAGAGCTCACCATATGGGAGAAAAATAACATCAAGGCCTATGCCTTGATTGCAACATCAGTCAATGAAGAGGTAAGTTGTCACATTGCACCATTTACAAATTATTTTGGTGCTTTAAAGAAGTTGAAATAATTATATGACTCACATTATGAGCTTGAAGTAGTCTAATTAATGATCAAGCTATTCAATTTAGAATTGAAAGATGATTATCCCCTTGCCTTAGATTTTGAAATAAGAGCCATTATGCATGATATAGAAGCCACTAATGTTAAAATTGATTTTCCTATCACAACTTTTATCAAGGCACTGTATCCCACTTATTCCCATTATCTTGAGTTAAAGCACATGAATCCGCTCATTATGTTTTGACACATTGCAATATTGGAGTAAATGAAGACTTATTTAATGATTCACTTGATTCGTGGAAAGATGCATGGTTGCTTGATTCAGGAGCAAATTTCCACATGAATTTTAGAAGAGATTTCTTTGAATAATTATCTGACAATGTTGATGGAGCAGTTTACTTTGTAGATAGGTCAAAACTTAAGACATGAGGGCTTGGCACCATCATACTCAAACTGCTTGGTCTCCCAGATTCTACGTGATGTCCTCTACCTCCTGGAATTGTGGATAAACTTGTTGTCTTTGGTTCACACCGCTAGCAAGGACACTCCATTCACATCTTTGATGGCATGTTTGAGGTCAGAAAATCATCAAACAACTCACTTGTCATGATTGGGATATAAGAAGAAAGATTCCTGAAGCTGCAAGGAACCTCTGCTCCTGCACAAAATTTTACATACATTTCTCAATTTGAAGAAGGTACGATACCATCCAGTCTCTTATGGCATGCTATATTTGGACGTCCTGAACTATGATAGTCTACGTTTATTGAAGAAAAATGTTGTTACTGGTTTGCCTACCATTCCTAGGAAACTTAAGAAATGTGATGCTTGCATCTTAGGAAAGAACAACAAATAGTCTTTTCATGATTGTCATTCCAGAGCACATAGAAAGCTTGAACTCATTCATTCTAATTTGTGTGGCCCTATGCTTGTTCCTTTTGCAAATGGAAATAAATACATGATGACTACACCAAAATGTGTTGGGTATATCTATTGAAGAACAAATCTGAAGATTTGAAACTTTCAAGAATTTTCATGCATGGATTGAAAATGATACACAATCTTGTATTGCCTCTATTCTTATTGATAACGGAAAATAATATACTTCAAATGAATTTGAAAACTATCTTTGCCAACATGGTATCAAACATCAAACAACCGTGCCTTATAAGCCTCAACAGAACGATGTAGCCTAAAGAATGAACAGGACAATCCTAAATATGGTACATTCAATGAAGTTTTTCAAAAATGTTGAGTTGATGTAGTTCTATGTGCAGTGTATATTAAGAATAGGTGTTCATCTCGTGCTCTAAAAAACAAGACTCCTTATGAAATGTGGTATGGTCACATTCCTTTGGTGAGGCATCTTAGGGTTTTTGGTTCCATCTGTTATGCCTTGATATCTAAGGAGCATAGAAACAAACTTAGTGAAAGGAGTTGGAAATGTATCTTCTTGGGGTACTTAGATACCTCCAAAGCATATAGTATTTATTATGAAGTAAATAAGAATTTTATAATATCTAGATATGTGATCTTTCTTGAATCTTCCAAGATTGACTATGTTGTTGAGCAACAACTTGATCACTTGGACAAATTCAGGCATGGAAATCCTTCTCAAGAATTTGATAATGAGATTCCACATCTTGAAAGTGGGATCCCTATACTGGATCAATCCATGGAATCTCCTTCTAAATAACTCTCCCCCCCTCATGCATCTCCAACCATTAATCAATAAGACACTTTGAGTGATAGAATTGGAAGGCTAAATCTTGATTCAGCCCCATCTTAGTCAATTGAGCAGCTTGGGACATCTCAAAAAGGTCCTCCAAAATGGATCACAAAGACACTTGAAAGTGTTCGTTTTGATGAGGTTGGAAAGATAGAGAAAAGAAGCTTTGTTAGATAGAATGGAGGTGATGTAGATGATTCTGATCCATCTGTTGATATGGATGTTTCTTACGATTGTGAATTAAATTTGTCTACATATTTTGAACCAACTTTCTTCAAAGAAGTTGCTTCTCATGATGAGTGGAAATAAGCGATTCAAAAAGAGTATGATGCACTAATAAAGAATGAAACCTATAGGTTGGTTGATCCTCCATTAGGAACCAAACCAATTGGATACAAGTGGGTCTTCAAGAACAAGTATAAAGTAGATGGCTCACTTGACAAGCATAAAGCTAGGCTCGTGGAAAAAGGTTTTGCAGAAAAGGATGGGGTCGATCATGAGGAGACCTTCCCCCCCCACTACAAAATGGATACCATTTAGACTCTCTTTTCCTTGGAAGCTTAGAATGGTTGGAAATCCCATCAAATGGATGTACAAGCTACCTTCTTGAATGGAGACTTGAAAGAATATTTTTATTTCCCAACCAAAAGGATTTGTTATGAAGGGCCAGGAGCACAAAGTATGCAAGCTTATCAAATCCTTGTATGGCCTCAAACAAGCACTATGAGCTTGGTACGAGAAATTGACTGAGCATCTTCTGAAACTCAATTTCAAACATTATGATATTGATGACGCAACTTGTAAGTCAAGAAAATTGGAAAAACAATTGTATATCTTGTGGTGTATGTAGATGATCTTTTGATGACAAGGAACAATGAAAATTACATTGCATCCATAAAGAAAGAACTGAGGAAAGGTTTTGAAATGAAAGATTTGGGATATGATCACTATTATCTTGGTATTGAAGTAACCCAACATCTGAAGTTTATATTCCTCTCTTAAAAGAAGTATATTGGAGATATGTTGAACAAGTTTGGCATGGATGAGTAAAATCCTTTGACCACTCCAATGGAAAAGAATTTAAAGCTCACATCCACATAAGGAAATGAATTTGAGGATGCAACAAAGTACAAACAACTTGTAGGAAGTCTCAACTACCTGACTACTACCAAAATGAACATTTCATTTGTTGTTGGAATCCTCTCCAGGTTTATGCAAAGGCTTTGTGAGGGTCATTGATTTGTTGCAAAAAGAGTTATAAAGTAGTTGAATGGAACTCAAGACTTTGGACTCAAGTATACACAAGTGGAAGGCTTAAACTTGTTTGGATATTCTGATTCTGATTTTGATGGAGATAAAGAAAATGAGCTATCTACTTTAGGTTATGTCACAAGTCTTGGATCATGAGCTATCTCTTGGAGATAATGCAAATAGTTTGTTCCAATACATTCCACAACTAAGGCTGAATATGTGGTAGCTGCAAAAGCAACAAAAGAAATTGTGCGACTAAGGAAAATTCTGGAATATTTGCAGGAGAAACAAGTGCATTCAACTCCTCTTTTGATTGAATACACTTCTGGTTTAAAATTGGCCAAGAACCAAAAGTTCCATGATCAAACCAAGCATATTAATACAAAATATCATATGATTTGACATCATGTTGATGCTAAGACTTTTAACCTTCACAATTGCTCTACAAACGAGAAAATTGCAAACATCTTCACCAAAGGGCTTGAAGGAGAAAAGTTTGAAAGATTCAAAATGATGCTTGGATTCACCAACATCCCTTCAGATTAGGGGGGACATGTTGACACCTACTCTGGGATTAGGAAAATTCTTGTAAATAGGAAAATAGAGAAGGTGAAGAGACACTGGAATTTTCATTCCAAGAGTCTATCTCACAATGTATATATCAATAATCTCTTAACGAAAATCACACAATTCATTCAGAGTTGCACAAACTTAGTTTGAAATCTTTTTTTTTTTTTTTTGGTTTTTCGAAGTTATATGTGTGTGTGTTTTATTTATTTTTAAAATAAACATTTCGTTGATAAAATAGAGGTAAACATATATCATAGTCCCTTCCTACTGCTATCTGCCACTAGGGAAACTAGAGCAATAGAATAAGTTTTTTTTCAAGCCAAAATAAGACCACATAAAAAAAATACAAGCTGCAAAAGTATATCCAGCTAAGATCTCCTAGAAAGCCAAGCGCATCCAAAAGAAAAACCTGGTTGACTGATAAACATCTAAAACTAAATAAACAAGATGAACCATGCCCCAAAAAAGCTATATAAGATAAACCGTAGTAGGTTAACAGGAAGCTGAGACATCAATCAGAGTTGAGGGGTCTCCTGGAGAGAGATGATCTTGATTTTTCTAGAGGAGATTCTCAATCCTGGACAGGTGAAGGTTCATTTGATGGTTCTTTGCACGAATGCCAAGAGGAGGACTAGCAACCCACCCATGAGAAGTGAGGGAAGGCACCAGGTTCAATTTGGTATGTAGATAGACTAGTCAAGGCAAAAACAGGTTAGTAGAAAAGCTTGATAATGCATTTGGAGGCAAGATCATCCTTGTCGCCTTGGAATGGGAATGTACCACCCTGAGGGTGGAATAAAAAGCCATAATGGTGATCTAGATGGCATAGGTTGGCGTCCTGCCCTCTCTCGTGTGATCGAGGTTGTGGAGGGGCTATACCTTCATCCTTTCGCCAACATTTTCCAGTGGCCACACCTTGATCAAGGGATGTTTTTTTAATGTTTTATTAAATATTTTTTCAAAAATTATTCTATTTTTAAAATGTTTTAATTTTATTTATTTTTTGTTTTCTTAATATATATAAATATTTTTTGTTCTTTATTTATATTTTATTATTATTATTTTTTATATATTATATATATATATTATGTTTAATTTTTTTCCTTTTAGGGTAAAATTTATTTATTTGTTTTTTGGTATTTAAAATGTTTTTCCTTAAAATACACACACACACACACACACACACACACACACACACACACATATATATATATATATATATATATTTTTTTTTTTTTTCTCTTGTTTTGAAAAAAAATGTAATTTTTGAAACCTCCCCTAAACTAAGAGGTATTTATTTATTTTTTAAATTGACCAACACCACCCCCCCCCAAACAAAAAAAAAATAAAAAATTATTTGTTTTTCATTTTTTTTTTAACATGAATTACTTTTTCCTAGAGATCAGTGATCACTCCATTCATATAATATTTGTACTAGGAAAATCGAACATAAGGGAGTACTTCTTGGTCACTCAACCACACTCCAAGGGAGTTAAGAGAATTGAACCCGTGACATCTCAATAGCAAAGGTGTTTTAACGATGGGGACTTGACCAATTGAGCTAACCCTCAGGGTTATTTTTATGGAAATTATTAAAAAATAATTTAATTATTTTAAAAAATTCATGTAATACCACTTTTAAATTTAGAATCAATTTTATGTTTTTTTATTTCCAAATATATAGTCGTCAAGGCTATAATGTCAATTAATTTGTAATATTCACCATAAAATAAAAATAAAAAATTATACAATATTGAAAGAAGCTTAGAAACCAACATTTGAAAAAAAAAGGTAGACAAACTTTAAAAATGTTTAAAAAACTAAAATTTGAGAAAAAGGGCAGATAAATTGGACTAATGTTTAAAAAATCAACATTTGAAAAAAAAGAAAGGTAGACAAATTTGAAAAATGCTTAAAAACTAACATTAAAAATAAACAATAAAATAAAATAGACAAATTTAAAAACTCTAAAAAAATCAACATTTGAGAAAAAATGTTGATAGTTCATATAGTAAAAGATTGAAAATATAAAAAAATAACCCCCACCCCCCAAAAAAGGGTGATATGCATCACCAATTTTCAAAATGAGCAAAAAAATTAGCACTAAATGCGACCTTTCTTGTTAAGTTGGTAACTTTGTTAATAGTGTAATAAACCTGTATTTGTCATAGAAAACTTATCACACAATGCAAATTTTACCAAAACAATGGATGGTGTTGAATTCCTTGTGATTAGTGGATCATCTATATAAAGTACTATCAACAAAAGGGTGTCAAATCATCTCATCATATAAACATTAGGATCATAATTACAATTAGAGAAACCTTGAGATAACAAGAAATAATCCATCTTTGCATACCAAGGTCAGGTTGCCTACTTAAGGCCATACAAAGATTTCCTTAATCTAGAAACAAGAGGAGAATCCTAGACATATCCTAGTGGTTTCTCTCCATAAATATATCCTTCTCAAAATCTCCATGAAGAAATCCACTATTCACATCCATGTGGTGAACCTTTCAATGTCTAATTGCTGCAATGCCAAGAACTAACTTGATAGGATCGATCCTTGTAACTGGTGCAAAGGTATTGTTGTAATATATCCCATGAACATGTGAAAATCCATTAGATAAAAGTTGAGCTTTGTACTTATTGACGAGTCCATCTACTTCCATATTTGTTTAGTAAACCAATTTGCATCACACAAGGTTCTTCATGACAGATTGATAATCCTCTATGGTAACTTCCCAATATGTACTTTCTACAACCTCTACATAATACTATGGATTTGAACCAATTAAGATGTAATAATGGAGAGGAAGAAAGTGATCCATGATAGTGAGTTGTTGTGGAGGACCCTAAAATTGTGAGCAAGTCCTCTATGGATCACCGAGATCTCCAATTATATCACCGGATGCTTGAAGAGTTTGTTGTGCCAAAATTGATCTAGGTATCAATTCTATAATGACCTATTCATCAATATCACTTGCTTCCCCATCATCTAAATCTAAAACTTCATCCTCATAGGAAGATCCATTAGTATGATCTACATCAACAAGAATTGGTACATTCGTACCAAGGTTTCCTTCAATTGTATGTAGAGGGCCTTCTTTGAATTTATCACTTTCAATTAAAATTGAAAAGGTTCAACCCTTAATACCATTAAGTTAAACCACAAATATGCATGCTTGATTTCGAGGTTTCCAAATACTTTCTCTTGTTTGAAGGTATGCGTGCCCATGCACAAGATCCAAATACCCAAAAGTGAGTGCCTTCAGGTTTCTTACTACTCCAAGCCTCAAATGGGGTGACTTTCTTGAAATCTTTATGACGAACTCTAATCTATATGTAAGCTAAAAAATTGGTAGCTTCATCCCATATATTGGGATTAAGAGAGTTAGACTATAGCATGCAATTGGATATGTACTTCAAAGATCTACCCTTCCACTCAATAACTACATTCTTTTGTGGAGTATATGGAAATTTATGTTACAAATCAATACATACTTCTACACATAGATCTTGGAAATCATTATTCACATACTCCCCCCATTATCTATATATAGGATCTTGATCCCTTTCCCTCATATATACAAACACTTCATATATTTTTGGTTGAAAAAATATACCTAGGTGTACCTTGATTAATCATTAATAAAGGTCAACATATACTTGGATTTTCCCATGGATGAGTGAGGGAATGAGCCTATGATATCACTGTGAATAAACTCAAAGCATGAAGATGCCATCTATCCCTTCCCCTTGTCAAATTTCTCTTCTAAATTCTTTCCAAGTATGCAACCATGGCTAACTCTATTAAAAAAAATTATGTTCTACAAACCTATCACTATACCTTACTTGCTAAGTTATTACAAGTAGCAGTAATTGAGGCGAATAAATATATGAATCCATAAAATAGTGAATTAATTAACATATATTAGTAGTATAGCAGAAGGATATTTAGGAATTAAAATAGGAAAAACACACAACCAGTACTAGTGATCTTCTACCCCCACTGCAACCTTTGATCCATTAGAAATCTCTAAAATCACTACTGAATCTAGAGTGAACTCCACTCAAATTCTAGTAATTTAATGTGTGATATGATGTGCAAATTACATTTATGGATAGTGCAGTACATGCAACACATTCTAAAAATATCCATGTTCAAAATCCATTGTACCTTTCCCACATACCTAAATAGGTGTAGAATCTCCCGTTAAAAGGGAAAGATTAGAGCGGGGGTCTAAAGAAGTGAAGGAATCCTATGATGAGTCCATATGATTAGGGGTTCATCAATAAATAATCCATGTGGTTGATAATGAATAAACAACAAATAAAGCATTATCATCTCATCCTTTTGTTTATCATCAAAGGACTTTTTACCATGTTTTTTCTTAGCATTTTCTACTATATGACCACCAAGATTGTTATGCTAATGAGTAGTGCCATCTAATCAATTAATTTCATCATAAATCTATGTTTTGGATGAAAGATATTGAAATAATCACTCACCTTCTCCTTGTTTGATTCCTCCCCACTCTTTAGGTTGGAGGTCTCCTTAGTAAATTATGGAATTCTATCCTTTTTTGAATCTAGATCTTTCTTGACTTTAAATTTTTGTTTGGATTTGCTACTGGATTTCTCATTAGCTACAAGTGCATATGCCTTTTGAGGAATTGTGAGTACCCATTTGAACAAGTTTGTAACAACCCTGGTCAAAATTCCATGTGTATATATATATATATATATATATATATATATATATAAGGCCACGATGATGGGACATGTATTCCAAGATGAATGGTGGGGGGAACATCATAGTGGGTGTTGATTCAGTTTATTATGGCTAAGGAAACTTGCAAAGGAAATGTCAAAGGTTTTGGAAAGGAAAAGAGGTGTTTTGGCACATTTATTTATTAAAATAATGGAAACTAGAAGAAAAGGAAGGTGAAAGGTCACAGGTTGCATGTGAGGAAGAAAATGAAGGAAAATAATGGAAAATGAAGAAAATAGAGGCCTCATTAATAAAAAGGCTTCTGAGGATCAGTGGGAAAGACTTGGTCAGTTCATTTTTTGGGCTCTCTCATTATTATCTCTCTCTCTCTCATACTCTTGGATACTTAGAGTTTTCTTGGAGCACTCTTGGAGGGTGTGGCATACTTGGATTTTTGGAGAAAGAAGGTAAAGAAAGAGCAGGAAAGCATAAGAGGGAATCAGTATCAACAACTACAATGGGTTTTTCTTGCAGATATCGAGTTTCATGTATGATTTGTTTTGGCATGAATGACACATGCATGTGGTTTCTTGGTTATGATCTGTCACTAGCATGAAGGATTGCCTGGATTGTCAGTGGATTTTCCTACCCTTTCCATTTCCTGGATAACCATGGAGATTGTGGGTTTATTTCCTTGTTTTGTTTTGGTTGGTTCTCATGTTTCCTTAGCTTGGGTTGAGTTATTAGTTCTTGGAAGTCGTGGTTGGACAAACGCTCTGGAAGCCGTGTAACGACTTGGGTTGAGTTACTAGTCCTAAAAGCCCTAGTTGGACAAATGCTCTGGAATCCCTTTAACAACTTGGGTTGAGTTACTAGTCGGGGAAGCCTTCGTTGGAAAAACACTCTGGAAGCCCTTGGTGGGTTGAATTACTAGTCTTGTAAGCCTTGGTTGGACAAACGCTGTAGAAGCCTAACATCATTATTGGGTTGAGTTACTAGTCCTGGAAGCCTTGGTTGGAAAAATGATTTGGAGCCTGTCAACAACCATGGGTTGAGTTACTAGTCCTGGGAGCTGGGTTGGAACAAATGTTCTGGAACCCTGGAAGGCTGGGATAGAGACCGATCTGATGATGGTTTGGTGATGTTCGGCCGTGAGGTGGAATCACTGTTGATGGGTTGAGGTGGATGACCTTTGGAAGCCCTGGATGAGTTTTGATTGATGTGTTCTATGAGATGCCACATTCATGCTTGGAATATGGCCTAGGGGTGAATGCATGAAGAGAGATTTGGATCAGCCTTTCTACGGTTGGGTGGAACATGGAAGTCCCATCCCTGGTTTGGATTTTTCATTAGTAATGAAATGTTATTTCTCGTTGTATCTCTATGAGAATTATGATGGATTGTATGTGTTTTATATGGCTGTGATTCCATTGGTATTTCTGTCCCTATTATGCTTGTTATATATGTATTTTATGACAACAGTTATGTTGGGATCTCATCATGTTCTTATTTGTTTTTGAATGATCAATGTATCTATGACATAATGGATGAAATGAAAACTAATGTTATAAGGAGACAATTCTTCATAGATAATCTTAGATAAGTATGAGACCCCTATGCTCAAATTTGTTATTTACATCTGTAGGTTGCATATTTACTAAGTGTTTGAAAAAATGTCGATCATGGTTAGCTTGGTTAGGTCAAGTCCTTGATCAAGTTTTGTGTTAGAGGCTTCGCCTTGGTGTAATTTATTGTCTTGGAAAGTCTCATTAAGTTTTCGGCATTGGTTTGGAGACTAGCCCTGAAAAAGTGGCTTAAATCTCACAGTCTCTGCCACAGAACTGGCCGATAGAGACTGCAATCTCTCCCTTGCAAGCACTGTGGGAGCGACTATAGGTTTATAATTGCATTCATGCCTTGTCATGGGAGCGACTCTGGGTTTAATTCATGTAAATGCTAGGTTAACTTAGGGGTTGGGTATCTGGAGTGGTGGATTAGCTCCTAGGGGTCCTGAAGCACCTGAGGGAGGCTTGTGTATTTTGTTTTCGTCGATGTCATTTCCTTAAGGTTACCTAGGAGGTTGAATCAGATCATAGTAGCTTCTCATCACATTTTTACCCTGACTAGCCAGTTGCTTGGGTAGATGTGGGAGGAGTGTGTTACAGAGTGGTATCAGAGCGTGGTTGCGCTCTCCTCGGGCTGTTTGTTGATCATGATTTCATGTTGGATGCATGTGTGTTCCTTATGCATGTAGTCCATGTGCTTGTTGCATTTGCACGATGTTGATCATGGTTGTAGTGATGTCACCATGTGAAGGTTGAAGGTGTGGTCGTGGAGTATGTCTTCATGTGTGTATGGTTGATTATGCATTGTTATGCATGTTAGTGATCACATATTATCAAGTGCACGTGAGGTGGTTGTTGTTGTCATGCATGAGGTCATGGTTTGTGTAGTTGGTATGGTCATACATTGATGACTGGAATCTAGCTATAATGGTGTATATATGGTTTTTTACTCATGTGTTATATCTATATATGTAGTTGTTATGCATGTATGGTCTTGGTTATAGTTATGCATGAATAGTAGGTCAAATATGCCTTGTGAAGTCATTGTATGAAATTTAGGTCATCATGATGCTATTGGTTTTTATGATGCTAATGTGTTGGCTGAGATAGAGCAGGAGATGCAGACTATCAAAGTGAGGTTGCAACATTAGACTTTGGGGTAAGAGCAGACCACCATATAGGTATGGTATGTTTGGCATGCATGTATGTAAGTTAAGGATCTTTATATGCATTAGGTTTATATACATTAGGTTTATGTACATGTATTTTGATGTTATGGTTACATTTGTGATAAATGTTAGTTGATCAATGTAGTTATATGAATATGTGTGAGATAGTCAAAGATGGTAGTAACCTGTGGTTGTATGCATTGCTATTTTTGTTTTATGTTAGATAACTTGATGATCATGTTATATTTTGTTGACGAGTATGATATAGGTTAACTTCTTGTTATTATATGATAATTAGCTTGATGATTAAGTCATATGTTGTTGATGAGTATGTTAAATGTTAACTAATTGTTGTTGTATGCTAGTTAACTTGATAATTAGGGTTATTTCATTGAGATCTTGATGTTGTAATTTGGATTGGTCATATGCGTGATCGTTATGTTCATTGCATTGAAGATCTTGATGTTATATGTATTGTGTTAACCTCGTTTGACCTATGTAGATGGTTATGGTTGCGATATTCAGGTATGAGCCGACATATTTGTGATATGGTGTCATACTAATCTATACTGATCGTACATATGCGATTTTTATGCATGAACAACAAATTCTTATGAGCTTATGATGTGAACATGTTATTTAGTTATTGCTATGGATAACATGATTTTGGTTTGAGTTGATATGTTGTGAAGCTGTATTGTGCTAACCTAGATTGATTCTGTAGACAAGATAGTCTCCCTTGAAATAAACTAAGGTATGAGTTCGCTTATGTCATATATTTGGTGCTTGATTGTTTGATTATGTCATCTATTTGGTGTTCGAATGTTTGGTGTTTATTACGTCATCTGGTTGATTCATTTAACATGGTATGTTTGCAAGTTAGTTGAATGTTTGATGAATTGCACAATATGAGTATTTGTTCCAATGATCTTGTTTTAAGATGATTGTACTAATACATATGTGTTGAGACAGTTGATAGGTACTTGAGTGTAGTAGGTGATAGTTGTAGCATTATGTCTAATGGCTATGAGTTGACTATGGATTATGACATGTTTGTTAGTCTTGGTAAAAGTTAATTTCAATTGATGGATATGATTGTCTTAATATTTGGAACATTTGGTTGACATGTGTGAGAAGTTGCAGGAAGCACACTAGTATTAGCCTGACAAGGTAATAGTTGATGTGTTTATATCACTAACAGTTGGGTGATGTGACAATGCATAGTAAGCCTCAAATTGTAGCAAAGTAGAAAGGTAAAAGGAAAGAGTTGGAGAAGAATTCCTTTGGCTATGTTTGGAAACCCTAATTCGAAACAAGTGAGTGCCTTGCATACATGGAGTCTTCCTAACCTTGATTATGTATGAAATTATGTGGATATGTGCTATATTCATGAACATTTACATGACATGTATATTAGCTAGTCTTTATTTACAGGTGGATTTGTCAAAGGATTGGAGTCCCTTGAGAGATGGCGTGGATGTGTTCAGTTGAAATCAACGTACTTGGCACAACAAAATGAGGTAACTGGTGTATTGTTATGTTTATTTATGCACTAACAGTTATGTGTTTATGGCAGTATGATGCAAGGAGTTGCATGGCAAGATTGGTTGCCTTGAAACCTTGAACAAGGCTCTGGTTGAGTTGCCTTGGGAACCATGGGGATTGAGTCATGATGTCTATTATTAGTCTTGTGCCTTTGGTATTTTATGATTTTCTTGTGCTTGATTTTCAATTTTGTTATGTTTAGTGTACGGCCATGCCACTTTCGTTGTGGTGTCATATTGTTGTTATTGGTTTTCATGATCCTCCTTGTTTGTTTCTTGGCTTGCCTTTTATGTTTTGAGTCTTGGGAATTGGTTGGGAAAGGAGGAAATTTAATGGAGCTCGGGGAGATTTATGTAGTACCCAACGGGTAATGTAAGACATGGATGAGGCTCGAAGCATGAGTAAGCACAACAAAAGGTAAGCTATGACTACTAGTTGGATTGGTTGGGTCCATTGGTGTAAATGGACAATGACAATACAATCATGAGAAAGGTAACCAAGAAAGGTAAAGTAAATGGATATGAGGTATCAGATGCCTTGGCTATGATTGGGAACGATCGTTCTCAATGTTGTACATGAATAAAGGAAGTTCTCCTAACCTAGACCTTATGTTATCTAGTAATTATGTTATGATCGTGATTATGATGATGTTTATATATGTATACATGTATGTATGTATGTTGTTGTCTGATAGGATGATGATTGTTTTATGTTGATGATTATATATGTATGTATCCATGTATCTATGTTATTGTCTGACAGGTTGTCAGGGATCATTCTTGTGGAGGAATGATTGCTTATGCAGGTGAATGACATGAAGAGGTTCTTGGTTTATGAGGAATCAAGTGGAAGAATAGTCGTGACAAATATATGAGGTAAGTATCATGTGGTTATGACTTGATATTATGTGATTATATTATGTATATGTTACGAAAATTCTATACCGAGGGATACATCAATGAAATGAAAGCAGTGTGGTCTGCGACATGTTGGGACAAGCATGGATATGACACTGGAAGCAAGATTGCTTGGTAGAGGTAGTATGGTTTTAGATGTGTGGTATTATTGTTGTGCATATGTCGTATATGATGTACATGTTGCATCCATGATGATTGTGCACATGCAATATTGTGCATATGTAGTGTGTGTACATGTCGTTTATGTAATATTATGTACAGGGTGTTAGTACATATAGTTTTGTATGAATGTTACATATTCAGTGCTGGGTATAGATGGTGTTATGTACATATTGGATATATGGTGCTGTGTACATATTGTACTGTATGCATGATGGATATGCGTTGTTATGTGCATATGGTGCTCTGTGAATGTTGGATATGAGGTGATGTGTATAGATGATGCTATGTACATCTTGGATATGCAGTGCTATGTACATATGGTGTTGCATGCCTATTGTACATGTCGTCTTATGTACATATGGTGTGGTGTACATGATTGTACAAGTGGTGACGTGCACATGTAGTGTTGTGTACATGTTGTAAAAGTGGCGTTGTGTGCAGGTAGTTTTGTGTACATGTCGTGCTTGTGGCACTGTGTACATGTAGTGTCATGTACATGTGTTCATGTGGTATTGTGTACACATTATACAGTTGGTGCAATGTACATGTGGCGTTGTGTACACATTGTGAAGGTGGTGCCATGTACATGTGATGCTATGCACACATGGTGCTTTGTATAGGTGGTACTGTGTACATGTTGTACATATGGTACTGGTGCACGTGTGGTATTGTGTGCATGTCATACATGCTGTATGTGGTACTAGGTATGTGCATTGTGTAGTCGTTGTATCGTGACATGTGTAGTACTCTGTGCGGGTACATGTATTTTGTGGCGTTGTACATCAGGCATAGATGTATTGTGTTGTGTTGTACGCTAGGTATGGGTGTATGTATTATGTTATGCACTGGGTGTAGGTGTATGTGTTTTATGTTAGGTGTAGGTGTATGTGTTGTATGTCAGGTGTAGGTGCATGTATTGCATGGAGTTGTATGTTGTGGGTGGTCATATGTGTGTGATGCACACTATGTATATGTGCACCTGGTTGAGGAGAAGGCACTAGGTGTTTATCAGGTATGGAAACTTATCTGGTGTGAATCTGAGATAAGAACAAAGGCAGAATTAGGGATCGATTAAAGGATAAGTATCGATATATCATTTCAGTTTTATTATGCATGCGATTTATGACTATGGTATATGATGATTATATGTGATATATGATTCTAGTTTATGATCGTTACATGTGATTTATGATGTTGATCTATGATGGTTATGTTTTGAGCTAACTAGATGTGATATGTTTATACATGATGTTTTGATCAAATAGTTAGTTTGACTTGTTGTCATAGGAAGTGAACAAGATTGCAAGTGTACCTTATTGACGAAATACCAACAAGGTATGATTTGAGGTTATTTCGTTTTATTTGAATATAATGGAAGTTATGTGTTTAGTACAAGAATGCATGAAATGCCTGAGTTGGTGATTGAAACCGACTGCAAGAATTTGCAACAACAAAAGGAATTGTAAAATGTAGCAGTATGCTAGTAAAGCATTCAGGAATAGGGACATTGTGGGACACTGATACACAATAATGTCCATTGATTGCCACGAGCATGCTATGACTGATATGATGGTTTTAAGGCAAGGATATTCCTTGGTTGTTATATCTTCTGATGCCAGGAAGCCTTGCCAAGGGATGGACTGCCCGAGATGGGGGTGTCAGTGGAACTTGGAAGGTGAGTTACTGCACGGAAGGGGTTGACCGGATTTCCCGAGGGACTGCATAGAAGAGAAGGGAAGACCGAGGATGGATTTTTTTTGGTCATTAGCATTTCCAGATGGAATCAGATGCACATTGGGAGTGCGCTCTAGAACAATGAGTCGATAACTGTTCACTGAGAGGACAAGTGGCGCTGGATTGTAGTGCTGGACATTGGATGTAGCTTTGACTTTGACAATGAACTATGGACTTCCTGGGAAGGATGTGAATCCTGGTATTACTTTGAGGGTGGATGTGTGAGCCTTTAGATTCCCTTTTTGCGGATGCAGGCATAATATCCTTTTATTTGCTAGCTGAGCAAATGTGCATATGTCTATATGTGTGTAAATACTGTATCGAGCTGGTTATTTGTTAGTTGAAGCAAATGTGTATGTGTATATGTGGTTATGGTAAATACCATAATGAATTATGTTATAAAGCTCCAGTAAACTGTATGTTTGTCATGTTTCAGCAGTGGTCATTGTAAATACCGCAACGAGTTGTGTTATAAAGCTCCATGGGCACAATATGCTTTTTTTTCAGCAATCTTTTGGTTATAGGTGTCATTGAACACTGAGGATGGTGTTCCCCCAAGGGGGAGGGGTATGTAACATCCTTGGTGAAAATTCCATGTACATATATATATATATATATATATATATATATATATATATATATATATATATATATATATATATATATATATATATATATATATAAGGCCATGGTGATGGGACACATATTCCAAGCTGAATGGTGGGGGAACCATCCTAGTGGGTGTTGATTTGGCTTATTATGGCTAAGGAACTTGACAAAGGAAATGACAAAGGTTTTGGAAAGGCAAAGAGGTATTTTGGCACATTTATTTACAAAAATAATGGAAATTAGGAGAAAAGGAAGGTGAAAGGTCACAAGTTGCATGTGAGGAGGAAAATGAAGGAAAATAATGGAAAATGAAGAAAATAGAGGCCTCATTAATAAAAAGGCTTATGAGGATCAGTGGAAAAGAACTGGTCAGTTAAGTTTTGGATCTCTCTCATTATTATCTCTCTCTCTCTCTTACTCTTGGATACTTAGAGTTTTCTTGGAGCACTCTTGGAGGGTGTGGAATACTTGGAGTTTTGGAGCGAGAAGGCAAAGGAATAGTAGAAAAGTGCAAGAGGGCATTGATATTAGCAACTACAATGAGTTTTGCTTGTAGGTATGGACTTGCATGTATGATTTCTTCCCTAGTTTTGGCATGCATGTGGTTTCTTGGTTATGATTTGTCACTCGCATGGAGGATTTCCTGGATTGATAGTGGATTTTCCTAGCCTTTCCATTTCTTGGATAACCATGGAGATTGTGGGTTTATTCCCTTGTTTTGTTTTGGTTGGTTCTCATGTTTCCTTAGCTTGGGTTGAGTTATTAGTTCCTGGAAGCCTTGGTTGGACAAACACTCTGGAAACCCCGTAATGGCTTGGGTTGAGTTACTAGTCCTGGAAGCCCTGGTTGAACAAATGCTTTGGAAGGTGTGTAAAAACTTGGGTCAAGTTACTAGCCTTGAAGCCTTGGTTGGACAAACGCTCTAGAAGCCCTTGGTGGGTTGAGTTACTAGTCCTGGAAGCCTTGGTTGGACAAGCACTCTAGAAGCCTGACAATAATTAAGGGTTGAGTTACTAGTCCTACAAGCCTTGGTTTGATAAATTCTCTGGAGCCCAGTGACAACCATGGGTTACTAGTCCTGGGAGCCGGGTTGAAATAAATGCTCTCGAGCCCTGGAAGGCTGGGGCAGAGAGTGATCTAATGATGGTTTGGTGATGTTCGAACATGAGGTGGAATCATTGTTGATGGGTTGAGGTGGATGGCCTCTGGAAGCCCTGGATGAGTTTTGATTAATTTTTTCTATGATATCCCACATTCATGCTTGGAATATGGCACGAGGGTGAATGGATGAAGAGAGAATTGTCTCCACCATTCTATGGTTGGGTGGAACGTGGAAGTCCGATCCCAGGTTTGGATTTTGCATTAGTAATGAAAAGTTATTTCTCCTTGCATCTCTATGAGCAGTATGATGGATTATATGTGGTTTATATGATTGTGATTTCATTGGTATTTCTATCCCTATTATGCTGGTTATGTATGTATTTTATGAAAACAGTTATGTTTGGCTGTCATCATATTCTTACTTGTTATTGAATGATCAATGTATCTATGAACTAACGGATGAAATGACAACTAATTTGATAAGGATACAATGCTTCATAGCGAATCTCAAATAAGTATGAGACCCTTATGCTCAAATCTATTATCTACACATGTAGGTTTCATATTTACTAATTGTTTGAAAAAATGTCTGTCATGGTTAGGCTTGGTTAGGTCAATCCATTGATCAAGTATTGTGTTAGAGGCTTTGCCTTGCTGTCATTTATTGTCTTCGAAAGTATCATCAAGTTCCGGGCATTGGTTTGGAGACTAGCCTTGAAAAAGTGGCTTAAATCTCACAATCTCTGGCACAAAATTGGCTAATAGAGACTGCATTATCTCTCTTGTAGGCACTGTGGGAGTGACTATAGGTTTTTAGTCTCATGCATGCCTGGTCATGGGAGTGAATCTGGGTTTAATTCATGTAAATGCTAGGTTAACTCAGGGATTGGGTACCTGGAGTGGTGTATTAGCTCCTGGGGGTCCCGAAGCACATGAGGGTGGTCTATGTGTTGTGTTTCCACTGATTCCATTTCCTTAAGGTTACCTAGGAGGTTGAATCATATCATAGTAGCCTCTCATAGCATGTTTACCTCGACTGGCCGGTTGCTTGGGTCGATGTGGGAGGAGTGTGTTACAAAGTATATCTTTCACTCAAGTGAGTGATTTAAAAAAATAATCCATGGGAGGCATGGTACAAGTAGCTCCCATTATTAGTATTGTTGCATGAAAAAAAGAGATAAACAATGAGTATTCAAGACCTAATTTGATAGCATGAAAATAATGAGATGGTTTTCTTTATTTTCTATACCACATAGCTTGGGATGAAACAATAATGATTTGAAATTTATGAATAAGTATTAAATAGTGTCAAATTTACTTGGGATCAAAGCAATAAACTCATTCTTCAATTGATGATCTCATAGCACATCTTGTTTCTCAAAAAAATATTCCAAGTTGGTCCAAATTTCTTTTGGAGTAGTTATAGGTTTGATGTGGAATGGGGGATTTCGCTTGTCCTTTAAATCCACACATGATGATAATATTTGTGAGTATTTATTAGATATACATGCTTTATGATAAGATAACATGATATGGCCCTAAGACTAGGTCTCCATATATACCACTTGTTTTAACATACTACCATTCATTTCATCAACATTGTTCTTTAAGTGGGTAAACCTATATCCTAAGTGTTCACTTTCTTCAGATGTCATGTTTGAGTTTCTATGAAGAGTATCGAAAAATTTTCTTGTAGATATCTTTACCATATGAGAAAATAATAATACTCCTCTTTATCATAAAATTTAATTAACCAATAATCAAAAGCTATGCCACTCCTAATTTGAACATTGTTTCGATGGTTGAACTTTGATCTAATATAAATATGAAATTAGAGACTTATGAGTTTGAAACTCCATCATGTACTACTCTTGTATGTCTTCTCCACAAGTTTGATCAAAATTTGATATGCCAAGTGAAAGTTATGGTGACTTTCCCAAAACTTGTTGATTTTTGGCCTATTCCAAAGAGAAAACTTGTATAGTGTTCGACATGTCAATTTTTCAAATATGATTCTAAATTTTTTACTTAGGTACTCCAATATGTTTCCAATGATCCCTAAAAAGTATGAAATCCTCAAGGACAAATTTTCAGTGACCCTACCAAGATGACTCATTTAAAAACTAATTTAAGGACTAGTCGCAATGAACTACTATTTTGAAATATATATATTTTTGTTTTTTTGTTTTGTTTTTGTTTTTTATTTTTTTATTTTTATAGAATACTCCCTTTTTGTTTCCAATAAACATCCATTTTTCCTTATATTAAAGTTTTTACGATGTATTTGTGATAATTTTTCTCAAGATAAATATAGTTTCCATTTTTTTTTTTTTTTTTTTAATTTTTTATTTCTTTCATGGTTAGAATTAGGATGTCAATGGAGATTATTTGTATTGTTATAAGATTATGGTGCATAAATGGACTTCTTAATTCTACCCGTGAAATGTGGCCAGTCACTTGGTCATCAAGCATATTTCTAGGTGACCGAGCACATTAGCCAAGCCATCATAAGGGTTTCATGCATGTTTGTGAGGTTCAACTACAAGCATATTTCCATGCAGGTTCGAGTGATTTTGACTAGCCTCTTGAGGGTTTTTCCTCAATGCACCTCCATACTTAGTTCCATGTGATTGTAGTAGATTCCAGAAAGGGCATTGGCCTAAACTGCTTGAAAATTGAATAACTGCTCCATATGTCTTCAAAACAACATGAGGATGAAGAACCCCACTCTTATCAAATCACAACTTTAATTCATGAACCTATGCATTAAAAAACATATGATATTTAATGGTTTGGTTAGCTGGAATAGAACCAAAGTGTTTGGTCATTAACATGATTGAGTAGGCATAATCCAATTAAAATTTATGTTGTTTCAATTTTCTTTATGTTTAGAAATGATGTATCCAAACTTAAAAGGGCCATGTCACTCCAATCATTAAGCTTTCAAGTCCCCTACTTTTTTGCACACAAAAACACACATTTATCGATTATATAATTTATGTGTGGATTGGTGGAATAATGTTGTCTTATAATTGATATTTTAGATCCTTCACAGGTCACACCTTGAGTGGGGGCACCTGAGGTAGGGTACAATAATAATTTTTACATGTACATAGTACTTTGGTCATTAGTTAGTTATTTTTTGGCATTGTTCATTTTTCTTGTAAGACTATATTTGCTAAGGAATTAAAGTTTTCTAGAATTATTCTATTCTCTACCAAATATTGGGGTACAAAGCTAAATTTTAAGAAATAGGCATGATTTTCAACAACTCCAGCATGAGGGTTTCCATCAACCTAGCTAGGATTAAGAATATTTTTGAATCTTTTTATTATCATAGGTTTATGTTTTAATTTATATTTAAATTTGTGTTTACATGAAGTGAGAGATAGATTAGATGATGTAGATGTTTGGGAAAATTCCTTCTTCTATGTACCCTGCGTTGAGAGCCTCACAAGTTCAATAGACTCTAGGTTTATAAATTAAATGATCATGTAAACTAAGTTCATCCTGATAATAAGAACACACACAAACACATCATCATTTTTTGACACTCAAGGAACTAGGAATTATACCTTATATTTGTTATAGGATGATACCATACCAAGGTGACCTTAGGGACATGTCGACTACCCTTTCGATAATATTTGTTTAGAGAATATTGCATTAGGTCATGATAGATGCATGGAAAAGAAAAAACAAATAACCTTCTTGTGGTGCAATGGGAGTCTTTCACATCATTAACACACTAGTAGGCATACAAGGTAATCCTCAAGGTGGTCCATGAACCCAACCAAAAAACCAAAAAGAGAAAATAACATCCAATATAATAGGTGATCCTCAAAAAGTTTAATCATTAGCTTATGCAATTATTAATTCTCCAACCTCATGGTCTTCTAGTTTTTCAGAATGTAAAACACTATACAAGAACCTAAACCTTCATTTAAATAAAATGAATCCAAGCTTTGAAGAAATACATACCTTTGGATGGGGGAAGAGGTAGAAGGTACAAAACAAAAGGAACTAGTCACATTTGATTTCCCTATTCAATATATTCATGGATTGGTTCAAATGAAGAACATTCCACCTTCTACCCTCCCTAACTTTGTGATTTGGATAGTAAAGACCTGTACACCCTTCTGTTTGAGTTTGACATCCTTTTCCATATTGAAATGGAGAGAAATTATACAAACTAATTCATTTGTTGTTGCTAAGAGGAATAACTCTATTTGTAATAGAGAAAATATAATGGACATTGGTTTGTGGTATGGGAAGAGTGAAGACCAAATGCACATAGAATATGCATGGGGTTAGTTGCTTCAATGGGATCTTTCATCCTATTCGGGGGAGAAATTTCTAAACGTATAATATTAACTCATGCTAGATTGGGCCACAATAAAAGATTTTTCTTTAGCTAAATCGATCTCCATTGGTCATTATCAAATTACCTTTTCCTTATCCATTTTTTTTTTCCTAATTGGAAGTATATTTGGATACATGTATAATTTCATGGGAAAATGATATCCCAATAATATAAATTCACAGTCTCCACAACGTCCTTTAATCCTTAACCAATTTTGTACTTTGATGTAATTTCCAAAATCAAGTGTTATAACTTGTTCCCAATACTCAACAGCTTTGTCGAACCAAGCCTCCGCAGTTTCAGGATCTCCCTGTCAAATACAAATTAAAAATATTTCCAACTACTCTAAAAGATGCAACAGTACATTGGTTCATGGGCTGGGAGTAAATTCTATTTGAACATGGGATGGGATGAGAAAAAAGTTGGAAGAATATCAAGACTATTGCAAAGTTTGGGATATTAGAGAAGATATACTTCAAATGACACAAAGGGATGATGAGAGTCTAGAAGATTGTATTGAAAGGTTCCAATATAACCTTCCAATGGAAAAACAAAATGATTTAGATCTTGAAATCCACAATTTATTTTTATTAGAGGAATTAAAGAGGAATATTTTTATGTATTAATTATTATGGGGGTTGGGGACATTTCCTATATGTCATATGACGAAATCTACAAATTCTGTACAAATTGTTCACATGTTAGCTCAAAATATAGAAGCCGCCCTTGAGATATAAGCTCTAGGATTTCAAAAACATATAAATATTGGTTTACTAAGGCCAAAATAAGAAGCTTATCAAATAATTTCAAAATTGATATCCTTAGTACCCTCAATTCCCAATTAGACACGTTTTAATTCAAGAAGAAGAAAGAGGAAGCATAATAAGCATTGGCTATTTTTTGTTCAAAATGTTTGAAAAAGTATCCCCTACAAGAATTCCCTCTGAACAACAAAAAATCATGTGGGATTTGTGAGTAGTTTCATTGCAGTAAAAAATTTCCTTCATTTCTAGAACTTAAAGAAGCTTATCAAGGGGCTAATGAAGGAGATAGGGAGATTTTCTTTGTAGATTAGAAATGACCATGGCCACTATGACCACAAGGTATGGCACAAGACCCATATCAAAACATTTCCCCACACCAGTATCCACTTAAAGGTTGGAACCCCTTAATTCCTTGGCATCAAAGGTCTTCCCCAACCCAAAAAAAATCATGGCTATAATGATGGAGAGGATGACCTTAAAATATTATTTTCCTTTACCATTCATTAACCAAGTCCTTGATACCCTAGCTAGTAATAAATTATTTTATTTTCTTGATGAATCTAGTGGACACAACTAGATTCAAGTATTCCCTAAAGACTAAGAGAAAACTACTTTTACCTACACATGGGGAACTTATGATTGCCAAATACTGCCTTTGGATTATTCACTGCTCTGATTACATTTCAAAGGGTAATCTTGGGATACTTTCTAAATTTTTTTTTTGTAAGCTGAGGTGGTACTCTTTCTATTACTGGATAGAAAATAAAACATTACATAGTATCAAAAACATTGTAAACTCGCCCACATGGGGAAAGCGAGTATTTAAGCCATCTATAGTTTTTAATGGCCGACCAAAAATAAAAGGCCCAAAGTCTGATAATCCTAGCAAGATAAACAAGACAGTCTTGAGATCTTCTAATTCTACTAGTCTGCAAAAAATATACTTCCCTATCTAAAACATGCAAAAAACTATAATTGATAAGACTATGAGCTTTCCTGAACATATCTTTTTTCAAACATCGTCCATTGCAGGTTGCTGATTTACTCCTCCATCTGCACCCTGGTGAACTCCCTTCAGCAGCTGTTGTATTTCATCTAGTTTCTCCTCTTGCCTCTCCAGAGCAATGCGGATGAAACTCAATTCCCTGCGCATATCAGGGCCACCCTGCGCAATCTTGGGATACTTTCTAAATTAATCAATGAATGTGTAGAAATATACATGGATCACTTTACTATATATGGAGATGCCTTTTAGGAAGCTTTGAATAATGTTGAGAAGGTATTAATTAGGTGTTAAGAGATGAATCTCTCCCTTAGCACTATCAAAATACCAAATGCTTCTTACTAAGGGGATTATTCTAGGCCATCATATATCACCCAAAGGAATCAAAGTAGAGCTCACTAAGATAGAAGTTATTCTTAAGATCCTAGCTCCAACTAATCAAAAGGATTTTTATAGATTTCTTGGTATGGAGAGGACTCTCAAAGGTTCATATGAAATTTACCAAGATAGCCTCACCCTTTTGGGTGGCTTCAATTACCGTCAAATCAACCTTCTAAAAAATGACAACAACTTCCTACCTAACCTGTGTCTAAATTGAATAAAATATTAGCACATACTACTTACAATGTTGAACTACTTCCTTATTTGACTTATGCTGTCTTTCCTATGGATTGTAAAAACATTTAGTTGCACTTAAGGAAGGTGATTCATGATTCAATCACACCCATTATCCATGAACAAGATGATGGGGAAATCTTACTAAATGGATAATCAAATTGGTAATTCCTCTCACATGACTTAAGCCACTAGTCCAAAGCAACCACATATAGAAGAGTTAGTCCCAATTCCTCCATATTGTAAAAGGATATGCATAGAAAAGTCTCCTACGCAACCAATATTTGATTTTTTAAGAGAACTTAGAAATGTTTGCGTTAATATCCCCTTATTTAAACCCACTAAGGATGTCCTAATTTACACTAAATATGTCCAAGAACTCTTCCTAAAAGGGTAGGTAGGAAAAAGAAGGACCCTAAGAGAAATTATGTAATTGGGAAGGTGGTTGATTGAATGCTAGAAAAAGTATTTATGGCTAGGTATGTAGACTCTAGGAGTCTAATCATTAGTTTTAATATCAATAACACCCCCATACCTAACACCCTAATAAACTTAGGGACATCTATAAATACCATGACCAAGGAAACCGTGGAAAATCTCTAGTCACCTAGTATACAACTAGCCCCTACAATCCTTCAATTAGATGACAGGCCCACAATAAAATATTTTTGATGCCTAAGGATATAATTACTTTTGTAGATTGATGAAAATACCCCATTTATTTTATGGTCTTGCAACCCAAAGCCAACCTAGGATGACATCCACTAAATTGGGAAAACTATGTTTGGCCATATGTTATGCATAAATTAGTTGTAGATTAGGGAATATGAGAATTTCCCATGAAAATTCCGCCAAGAAGCTGTCCCTTCATCTTCTTGCTAAACCTTCCCATAATCAAGAAGACCCCCATTGGATTGAAGACAATGATGAGGGGGCCATGAAGCCTCTCTTAACCCTTGATCAAACATTAACCTTTAAAGAATATATTGAGGATGATTTATTTGCACCTTCATACCACATGTCACATGTCAACCTATCCCTCATTTGGGTAGATTTTATAAGAACATTTCCAAGATACCTACTTGCCAAATAGATTGATACAACAACTTGACTCCACGACTTTAGATATTATGTCTGAAAATCTTAGCTCATCTATCAAAATCCACCCTGGTAATAATTTGAACATTAATTCTAGTCCAAAACCCTTTCAACATGAATATGTTGCATAAGAACATCAATGCATTCTCCTAGGACTATCCATATATGAAGTAAATGGACACTAATTCATGTACTCATCGAATTTAATTTAAAGAGGATTCTCGAACTATGAGGAAGTTGTAATGAAGGATGAATCCTAATATTAGGGATACATTTAATGAAAGAAATGTAAGATACTTAATGTGAATTTCATTTACCCATTTTTTGATATTAAGTGGGTTTGACCCCTAGATATCATAGCAAAGAAGAATGATAAATGTGTGTGTGTGTGTGTGTGTGTGTGTTGATTACTAGGAATTGAATAAGTCCACCATAAATGATTATTTTATTTTACCATTCATTAACCAAGTCCTTGATACCATAGCTGGGAATACCTTATTTTCTTTTCTTAATGTATATAATGGCCACAATTAGATTTAGGTAGCCCATTAAGAAAAAGTGTTATCAACCTATTTTCCTCCCTAGGGTTAGTCCTCTTGTGTCATTATGTTGTTGACCTTTTGCTTTGGCCTTGACCACTCATTTTCCTAGATTTTCTCCCTAATAACACACAATTCAGCTTGTGAGTGTTGTTGGAACCCTCCAATCACTTGGAAGACACTTTGTCCATGCAGTTATGATTGAGATTCCATAGTTTTGTGCATGCGGTTGGGATAATTATTCTAGAGACTTATGGTTCCTAGGAGATCATTTCGACTCATGTTATTATCCCATCTATTTGATTTGGCTAGGACACAACATTGAGAAGCTTCTCTAACTTATATTCATCCTAGATGTTTACATTCATCCTCCTAGGAGTCTTTCTCTTCCTATTTATACTGGGCCACTCTAGAGGGTGAGTCTAGTTGGAATCTATGAGCTAGAATTAAAGAGTCATATGTTGCTATTATGATTCAGTTTTGAAAGCCTCATGCTGCTTTGATTTATTGTTCATTATAGTAGGGAGACTTTGCTGGAATGAGTAGAGGACTACTGAAGCTGAAGGGATATTGATGTATCCTTGATTATATGGTTAATGAAGATTCATGGTCCCTTATTTTATATCAGTATTTACAGTGATTTAATTTCATGTATTTCTTGATTATATGGTTAATGAAGATTCATGTTCCCTTCTTTTATATCAGCATTTGTAGTGATATAATTTCATGTATTTCTTGATGTTTTTAGCTAACAGTATTTAGCAGAAGGTTACTTGTCATCTTTGTTTTTTTGTGCTTGTGTGTAGGCTTAGGATCAATAGCATAAGGAAGAGTTCTCCGGATTGGAGCAATAGGCTTCTACACGTAGAGATCTTTCCAATGGCGCAAGAAGTGCGTCAATCAAAGTTTGTATGCAAAAGTTATTCCACTCAAAAGTTGACCTTCCTGATTTCACACTTATAGTTCATGCGGATGCTGTGCAAGCCCCCATTATTCATGGAAAATGGGCTAGCCACGTGTTTTTGATGTAAAATACTCTAGAAGAGTCTATTTTATAAATCTAGTTAAGAATTGATGTAGTCAAACTTAACCACTATTAGGTTATCGGGATGTGTTATAATCGAACCACTAGGAGGAAGAGGCATTCCATTCTTTTGAGAGGATTTTCTTCCATAACTGAGAAAAGATAGCTAGGAGAGATAGCATGTAGAGCACACAAAGATGATCTATGCATTGTAGCAACCCATGGGTGAGAGGCATTACTTCTTTGTACATGTAGCCATATTTCCAGACAGAGAAAGAGAGCGAAGCGACCTCACCTTCCAGCTGGGTTTTCTCCTGAAAGGGTTCCTAAAGAGAATATCTTGTGTCTTCTGTGTTTGTGAGCTTATTTTTTTGTACTAATTTTCTACATAATTTACATTTGCATGCATGCACTAATTACAGTAAACTATACAAATATGAAATTTTAATAAAACTGTAAGAGTGTAAAAATATGGTATTTTAATATATTATAATTAGATCCACTGGACAAACTATCCAGTGGAATATCCATGGAATTTTAAGGATCATTTGGTATCAGAGAAGGTTTCTTTAGGTATTTGTGGATATTTGTAGGGCATCTAGGTCAGCAGGGTCAAAAATCGTAAAACCCCAATCATGGCCGATGAATCTGTAAACAAACCTCGTGATCCTACAAAGGTGAGGTTTTCACAGCTTGAACATCAAGTTGCAGATATAAACCGCAATGTAAACCTCCTCATGGAGGCCTTAAGAATTAAGATGGGGATATTTGGAGAATATGGGGGTCCAAATGCAGAGGAAAAACTAGAAGGGGGCTCGGAGATTGGGAATACACGGAGAACCAACCGAAGAAATAACTCTGAAAATATCAACACAGTTTGAGTGGCATGAATGAATCCCTGTTCAAAATGGAAGTAAAAGTTGATATCAAGATTTACCACGATGACATTGACACTCTAAAGATGAACCACTAGGTGCAGCAACTGGAAGTTTATTTCAGCATCCATTAGATCGAGGAAGGGAAAAGGATCTCAGTCGCGCGACTGAAATTAGAGGCCCATGCATTGATTTGGTGGGAGAGCCACATGGAAACCCTAAGGTTGGAGGGAGAACCTCCATTGACTAAGTGGGAGGATTTAAAAACCCTCATTAAGTCACAATTTTATCCCATTGGGTACATGGAGGACCAATTGTTCTGGTGGCATTACTCAGGTAAAGGCTAGACCAAAGCATGCAGGAGTACACCACAAAATTAAAAAAGATGGCTATAATGTTGGGTATCTGTCCAAAGAACCCATATGTACACATCAAGTATTTGGGGGGTTTGCACTACCATATATGTGAGAAAGTGATGTTATTCAAGCCCAAATCAGTGGACAAGGCTTGTGTACAGACATAATAATTAGAGAACATAGGCTTGAAAAGAGCACAATAAAGTGGATAGAAGCAAAAGGAGAAACTGGAAGCTTTTAAGGAGGGGAAGAAGAAGAAAAAAGGGGTAAAAGATAAAAATACGTTAGCCACAACACACCAGTGAAAATATCCCAGAAACCACTGCAACCACTACAACATTGATGGCCATACAGAGGAGAAGTGCTAGAAGTTTCATCCATAGCTAAACTCGAGGAACACGAAGAAATATAATAGGAAGAAGAATCTCGTGGCCACTGATTTGAGAAACCAAGTTTAAAGTAGCTCATATGTGGATGAGAAGATCGTCTGTACATCAGTGCAGGAGGAGCTGAATTTGAGTATCCTTCAACAACAGGAAGAGAAAGAAATGACCAAACTCTTCCATATAAAGATACAAGTCAAGAAGACAAAGATTGATGCTCTGTTTGACTCAAGATCATAGGTGAATCTCATTGCAACAATGCTGGTCAAGAAGTTGGGATTGGAAGTTCATGATCATCCAAACTCATATCCACTAGGATGGGTAAATAAGGATGCAGAGCTGAAGGTAACAAAACAATGAAAAATTAGATTTGCTATCAATGCTGATTTTATTGATGAAGTAGATTTAGATGTGGTTCCCCTTGATGTATGTGGAGTTGTGTTTGGGAGTCCATACATGTACACGCGTGATGCAATATTCATGAGGAGAGCTAACCAATACCGGGTCATCAAGGATGGAAAATCATTCATCATCAACATGCACAAAGGCAAGTTGAAAATTTCACTGGTAAGTTCCAACCAAGCCAAGAAACTGATAAGTTCCAACAAGATGTATGTTTTATTGTTTTTAAGAGAAATTCAGTCTAAAGAGGAGTCAATAAGAGGAAAGGCATACTTGGAGGGGTGTACTAATAAACATAAACAACAATTGTAGGAGTTCTTACAGGTTTAAAAGAATGTGTTCCGAGAGCTTAAATGGTTACCATCTAATAGAGAAGTGGAGCACGAGATTCAAATATTTCTAGACTCCCCATTACAAAATATTGGGTTGTATAGGCATTCTGTTATAGAAGCAAGTGAGGTGAATAAACAATTGTAGAAACTACTGGAACAGGGTGCCGGTCGACCAAGTACATCACCATGTGGGTCATCCATCATCATTGTGCCAAAGAAGGATGGGACTTGGCAGATGTTTATAGATTATAAGGTGTTGATAAAATCACGCTCAACAACATAAACTCCTTGCCTAGGACAAATGATTTGCTAGATCAGTTGAATCAAGCAAATTATTTCACCAAGTTGGACTTGAAGTTTCGATATCACTAGGTTTGAGTCAAAGAAGAAGATACATGGAAGACCTCCTTCAAAACCAGGCAAGGTTTGTATGAGTGGTTAGTTATGTCATTTGGCCTATGTAATGCACCAGTTACATTAATGAGATTAATGAATGATATATTGCACCCTTTTATAGATTCATTTGTTATTGTCTATCTGGATGATATACTAGTATATAGTGCTACTTGGGAGGAGCATATTTCACATTTGACGCAGGTGTTGGAAACATTGAAGAAGCACCAACTGCTAGAAAATCTCAAGAAGTGTGATTTTGTGCAATAGTCTTTGGTGTATATGGGGTATGTGATCAGTGGAGGAGAGTTGAAGATAGATCCTTCCAAGATGGAGGCCATGATGAAATGGTCGAGGCCTACTAATGTTTCTAAGGTCATGAGTGTCATTGGGGAAACATAGTAATTGAGGAAATTCATAGCCTTGTTTTCAACGGTAGCAACACCACTCCACACCATAACAACAAGTAGCAAGAGTTTCGAGTGGGGAAAAGGTCAACATAAGGCTTTTGAGGAGTTGAAGAAGAAGATCAATCAAGCACCAATTTTGGAATTACTAAACTTCCAACAACCCTTTGAAGTGGAGATAGATGCGAGTGGGTATGCTATGGGAGTTTTCTTGATGCAAGGAGGAAGGCCCATTTGCTACCATTTTGAAGTATTTAATGGGGTAGTTCGTAACTACCCTACCTACAATAAGGAGCTCTATGCCTTGGTGAAAGTTGTGAAGAAGTGGAAGCACTAGCTAATGGGAAAGGAAACAATAATCTGCATAGATCACCAACCATTACAATACTTGACGTCCCATAGTAAACTACAACAAACCAGGCATTCCAAGTGGATGGGTTTTTTACAATAGTTTGATTTGGTGATCAAGTCTAAGAAGGGAAAAAAAAGCAAGTTGGCTGGTATGCTTCCATGAACACCCACATCAAATATTACAAATTTTAGGATGCTTATGCACATGGAGCAATTCACCTAAGATGCATACAGAGAGGCATATTCAAAAGATGAGGACTTCAAGGAGGTGTATCAACAGTTGCAGAGACATATTCATGTGCACGATGAAGACAACACCGTTGACTACCATCTCTAGGATGGGTTATTCTACACGCTGGATAAGCTATGTTTTCCTAAAGGTGAGCATTTGTAGCTAATTAGAGAGGTTCACACCTCCAAGGTTGCAGGGCACTTTGGTGTAGGGAAGACCATGACTAACTTGTAGAGGTATGTGTATATGCCCAAGATGCAAGAGAAGGTAGCTATATTCATAAGCGGACACATGCTATGTTGTACCAACAAGCCTGGCAACATGAAACAAGGTATGTATGATCCCTTACCTATACCTACTCTTCCTTGGGAAAGAATTTCCATTGAATTTGTGGGAGGTTTACCAACAACCAGGAAGGGGCATGACTACCTGTTTGTGGTAGTTGAGAAGTTCAACAAGATGTGTGTTCTGATGCCCTGTAAAAAGACCATCAGTGGACAAGAAGCAATAAACTTGTTCTTTGGACAAGTATGGGTGCACTTTGGGATACCAAGGAACATCATTTCAGAAAGGGACACAAGATTTCTTAGTGCATTTTTTACTACATTGTGGGAGAAGATGGACACAAAGTGGAAGAGATATACAACATTCCATCCACAGATAGATGGGAAAATAGAATTAGTCGACATGACTTTTGTGCAGCTTCTTAGGGGATACAACCAGAAGCATACAAAGGCCTGGGATGAAAATATGGTATATATACAACATTATTATAACATAGTAGTCCACACTTATATAGGAAAGTCCCCATTTGAGACTTGTTTTTGATATTTTCCACCTTCACCTTTGGATATTGCATATGGGTAGTAAGGATTAGTGAGGGAATATCTTACAGGAGATGCTTTGAGGGCTAAAAATTTATAGATAAGATCAGACATATCCATCTACAGGTACAAGAAACACTGCAGAAGTCACATGAGAAATATATGGCTAGGCATGATCAACACAGAACATAGAAATCATTCAAGGTGGGAGACAGAGTATGGCTACAGTTGAACAAGGAGAGACTATAGGTGCTTGGTATGAAAATCAAGGCTCTAAGGTATGGTCCCTTTGAGATACTAGAAATGGTGGGGGATATTTGAAACTCTATGAGCCTTCCATACTAGATGAGGAAGAGGAACATGTCCTACCTTATGTGGATGATTTGGAACCAAACGCTCAGGAGAGTTGAAGATATAATTTTTTAGAAGAGGTCCAAAACTACAAGATATGGGAAGCATGACCTTTGGAAAATTGGGTTGAAGGGACAACTTCCAAGCAAAGCTAAATGGTACACCAGAGAGAAGGTGGAGGAAAAATTTCCTCACCTCATTCAGTAAAATATTTTGGGGGCCAAAATCCTCCCAAAATTGGGAGGTATGATCTGAATTGGATCATTATATTATTTTTCATCCATATCAATGTATTTGGAGTGGAAAAAGTGGAGGAATCAACTCACGAGACCGTTTTTACCGGAGGGACCCAGTTTGGAGAAACAGGGTCTAAAACCTTCCTGGAGCGTTTTGAGACATCAAATGGAATTTTTGGTGGTAAAATTTTTCCAACTTAGAATAACATCTTTTCATGAAATTCTACACACAGAGACCTTTCCAACGACACAAGAAGCGTGTTAATCAAAGTTCTTATTCAAACGTTATGCCACTTAGAAGTTGACCTTCTTGTTTTCACACCTATACTTTGTAAGGATGCCATGTCAGCACCCATTATTCATGGAAAAGGGGATAGCTACATGTTTGTGATGTAAAAAAACCTAGAAGAGTCTATTTTGTAACTCTAGTTAAGAGTTGATATAGTCAAACTCAACCACTAGTAGGCTATTGAGTTGTGTTATAATCGGGCCACTAGGAGGAAGAGGCATTCCATTCTTTCGAGAGCATTTTGTTCCATAGTTGAGAAAAGATAGCCAGAAGAGATAGGAGGTGGAGAAATTAGAGAGGATATGTGCATTGTAGCAGCCCACGGGCCATAGGAATTACTTCTTTGAGCCTACATCCATATTTCCAGACAGAGAAAGAGAGCGAACCAATCTCACCTTCCAACTAGGTTTTCTCCCGAAAGGCCTTCCCAAAGAGCATATCTTGTGTCTTATGTGTGTGAGAGCTTATTTTGTTGTTATATACTTTCCTACATAATTTCCATTCCCATGCATGCATTAATTACACTAAAATCTATATATCTAGAATTTTAATAAAACTGTAAGAGTGTAAAAATATGGTATTTTAATATATTATTATAAGATCTATTGTGATGAATTGTCTAGTGGAATATCCACGAAATTTTACAGATCAATAAAATAATACCTCAAAACCCTAGCTCATTCAAATAAGGGTTCCACACTTCAAGCGTTCTTGGGAAACTCACATATTCTACAATCATTATCACGAGGAAGGAAGAGCAAAGCACTTTTGCGTCTATTTTTTTGAGCTAGATTCTCCACACCTGAGAAGTATTAAGATATCCTTCTGCAGCAGCAAGTATCGAATTGCAGCGACCATCAAGGATCAAGTTATGTGCTAAGAAAGGTATCCTTTACAAATTGAAATAACAAGAAAAAGAGTCAAGTCAAGCAAAGTAGAAAGCAGGAAAATTTGTCCATGTTATAGACACACGTGTGAACTAGGGTTATTGTAGAGACAAAAGAAATTGCAAAACTGCTACAACAAGCCAAAATTCTGTAGAAGGGCTTGAATTTGAGGTTGTGAAACAAGTTTAACTAGCATTGCCTTGAAGGAAGAAAAACAGGAAAAAAAAGTTGTCATCATCACCAAGGAATCGTTGTGATATCCCTTTGCGCCAAGGATCACTTCATCAAAATCAAGAAGGCATCAACTTGAATATATCATCATTTAGGAGTATATTCACTTGCAAAGTAAGTATTTTTATATCTATATTTGAATATGTCAGAATGACTTCATATTGAAAGGAGAGCAACAAAGTCGTTGGGTCATCAAACTTTATTTTATGGAAGAAGAGGATAGATTTGATCCTCATAGAAAATGAAGTCATTGGTCATGTTAAGGGTTTAATTTTTGAACCACCAAAAGAAGAAGCTTAATCTCTACAATATGAAGATATCAAAGAAAGAAGGAATATCCTCATACTTTATGAGGGTGTCAGAAATAAGAGACCAACTCTAAGAGTTGGGAGAAATAATGTTTGACAAGGAAATGGATACCATAGTATTAAATGTACTACCAGATGAATGAGGCAACTTCACATCAAGAATCTATGGGAAGAAGGAAGCTACTCCATTAAATGAATTATGGTCATTGTGAAAAATCGAAGAAACCATGCTTAAGGAAAAAATCGATGTAGGATCAAGCGAGCAAGCTCAGGAATTTTCTGCCATGGCTAGAAGAAAAGGGAGGTTTGGAAATCTTGGTCACTAGAAGAATAAGAAGAATATGTAGAAGGTTCAATGCTATCACTGTCATGAATATTGGCAATACATGAGATATTTTCCAAAGTTCAAGAAGGAAAACAATACAAGTGGAAGGGAAGAAGCCCATATCACTGAAGAAGTGGAAGAAAATGAAAAGAAGAAATCCAAGAAGGAGGAAGTAAAAAATATCTACTATGATTGAGATAATGTTCCTCACCTAGTTCATTTCAAGTTTCTGTTTCAAGTTTTATGTCGTAAAGTATAACTATCATGGTAGGAATCATTAGAAGCATGATAGGATGAATCATGTTAGGATATGGCATCACAGAAGCATACGATTGAAAGCAAGAGATCTTGACATAATCATAAATAAGCATGATATATAACTTAAATAGAAGTCTATGGCAATCACCTATAGAAGGATTTAGCTCTTGGTAACCTCATTAGAAGCATAAGTAGTAATTATGGGAAAAATAAAGTCATCTAGTATAAAGCTCATAAAAAATCATTCAAAAAGGAGCATTTGCAGGATGAGGATGATCAAAATCCTCCATTGAAACCTTCATCGGAAGGTTCACCTACTGGAAGAAGCAAGTGTTTCATTGAGAAATCCACCTTGTATGGATTCATGGAATGATGGTATGATGTCAAAAGAAGTGAAGTAGGTCAAGGTGATTGAAGTTCTTTCAATCAAGAAAGCCGTTGAAGGAAGTCTAGATGACCAAAAGGAAGAGATGAGATATGTATGCTTGTATTTGATATTATTGATTCATGTCATATAGTTGCAGATAACATGAATAAATGCTCCACCTCATGATCGTGATAAAAAGAAAGGATATCATCCTTTGGAAGGATGCAAAAAGGCATGGTTCACATATTGATTAGATGAAATCCACATAATAAGTCCTTATATGGAATATGAGGTGGTTGATAAAAATGAAGGAACTGTTTGGTAAATTAATTGTTCTTAATTTACTTGATTAATTGTCAACTAGGATTCATGTACTTTTGAAATGTATGTGCACTATATATGCTAGGAGTATTCTTGTGAACTAATTGCTTCTACAAATGAAACTAGTTCCAAGTATGGACACAAATTAGAGTGTAATTATGCACACGTTCTTTCATTCTAAAGTGATATTAAATCCTCATTAACCGAATTAAAAAATTCTTCTTTGAAAAATATTGAAAATCTACTTTAAGTTGCAAAATTCAAAACTTCCTTCTATGAAAGTAATATGTTGGAAAAATCCAAAGTTCATGAAAAGAAAATCCAATTTTACTTTTCAAAAATCAAAGCATTCTACACTAACTTGGAAAAGAGGAAACTCTTATGCTAGATTGCATAATTGAGGATTGGCTACAGAATGATAGAAATTTTGTCTCTGTTTTTAATTCTCGGACTTTCTTTATTTAATTAGAAGAAGGCTTCCGTATTGCTACTGCTGTTGATGATGATGACCAATAAAAGTACTGATCATGAACGTAGTTTTGGCACCTGAAAAGAAAGAGAAAGACAAAATAAATAGGGATAAGAAAAAGGAGTTTTGAAAATTTGAACTGCCAAGAGATCTTCGTTTTCAATTAATATTTTCTGCATAAATATTCCAATATAGTTGGTTTTAATATCTATACTTTATTTATTTATTATTATTATTATTATGATTTTATTTATTTATTTTTTTTTTTTTTTCAAAGATTACAATGAACTTGGATAGTGAGGAGAATAATCCCCTTCCTTAACCAACTTGAATTCAGAATTCTCTTGCAAGTATTTGACAAATTCTTCCCTTGTTAGTGGTTTATGATACAATCTTAATTTATGACCATTAACAAAGAAAGTAATTTGTTCATCATCAATAGTTTTGATTTTGACTACTCCATTATAAAAAATAGTGTCAATCTCATAAGGACCAAACCAATGAGTTTGAAAATTTCCTTGAAAATATTTGAACTTGGAATAAAAGAGAATATCCCAATCACCTCACTTGAAATTTTTACCTTTGATAGACTTGTCATGCCACTTAGATATTTGTTGCTGAACTATGCTAGTTCTTTGAATAACATCTTGTCAGATCTTATCTAGCTCATTCAATTATGCCAACCTTTGTTTCCGTGCTTTTGAGAGATCAAGGCCCAATTTGACGACTATTCTCAAGGTTTCCACTTGGAATTCAATTGGAAGCAAGACTTGCTTCCCATAAAGAATTTCATAAAGAGTATGTCCAATTGTGTTCCTCCATGTAGTTTGGTATGCCCATAATGTTTATGGAAGCTTTTCTACCCAATCCTTTCTATGCAATTGTACAGTTTTGGTAATAATTGCTTCAAGAACTTTGTTGGTATATTCCAATTTCCCATTGGCTTGTGGATGATATGGAGTAGACTTCTGATGCTTGATTTGGTATTGCTCCATAATCTTTTGCACCAACTTTGATGTGAATTGAGTACCTTGATATGTTACAATTTCTCTTGGAACACCAAAACGAGTAAATATATCCTCAAAAATAAATGTAACTACAAAATTTTTAGTTGCAAATAAAAGAGGTTTACTTTCTACCCATTTGTAACATAATATGTGCAAACAAGTATATACCTTTTCTGTTTGGATGGAGGATTTATTGGTCCAACAAAATCTACAGTGCATTTTTCGAAGGGTTATACAAGTACATGTGGTTGTAGAGGCATCTCCTTTGATGGAATGGGTTTCCCCATTCTTTGACAACTATCACATCTTTTAACATATTCTTTGGAATCCTTAAAAATGGACGGCCAATAATATCCCAAAAGAAGGATTTTGTAAGAAACTTTTTTACCGGCAACACGTCTTCCATATGGTTCATCATGACAAGCTTCCAGGATTTCAGGTACTTCATCTTCTCAAACACATCTTTGGATAATCAATTTAGGTATAGTTTTGTACAATTCTCCATCTATCCAGGAATAAGGTGCACTGGTTTTGATCACTTTTTTCTTTTCTCTAAATTATAGTTGCAGAGGTAACCTTCCTATAAGCAAATAATTAGAAATATATGCAAACCAGGGTGTTTTAGTAGATACTGTGAAAACATATTCATCAGGAAAATTATCTTTTACAGGAACATCCTCATTATTATTCTACATTCTAAAAAGAAAATCAATAACTGTATTTTCTTTTCCTGGTTTATCAAGAATAATAATGTTGAATTCTTATAGTAATAACAACCATCTTGTAATTCAACCATTAGTGATTGGTTTTTTCATTAAAAATATAATGGGAGAATGATCTGTATGAATAAAAGTTTCATAACCAATAATTTAATGACAAAATTTATTAATGGCATGAACAACAACTAAAAACTCCTTTTCTGTTACAGTGTAATTTAACTCTGCGGGAGTCAAATTTTTACTTGTATAGTAGATGGCATAAGGAGTTAAATCTTTTTGTCCCAAGAAATCTCCTAGAGTTGTATCTGAAGCATCATTAGAAATATGGAAAGGAAGAGCCCAATTAGGTCCTCTTAAAATTGGTGCTTCAATAATATTTTTTTTCATTGTCTCAAATGCTTTCTCATAGTTAGAATTCCAATCAAATTCACAATCTTTTGTAAGAAGTTTGAAAAGTGGAGAGGTTATTTTTGTGAAATTTTCTATGAATCTTCTATAATATGCAGTAAATTCTAGAAAAATTCTTACATCCCTTTGGAAAACATGAATTGAAATTTTAGAAATAATTTCTACCTTAGATGTATCCACTTTAATTCCATCACTCAAAATATGGTGGCCTAAAACAATCCCTTCATTGAACATCATAAAGAATTTCTCATGGCTTAATGAAATGTTTTCATCTTTACACCTATGAAGAAAATTTTCCAAATTTTCCATGGCTTCTTCAAAAGTATCACCATACACAATAAAATCATCCATTTTCACTTCCACACAATCATCAATTCGATCAGAAAATACCTAAAACTGCTCTTTGAAATGTGGCTGGTGCATTACATAATCCGAAGGGAAGAACCCTATAGGCACATTTTCCCCATGGAGATGTAAAAGTATTTTTATCTTGACCTTATGATTCTATTTGGATTTGATTATACCCACTAAAACCATCTAAGAATGAAAAATACTTCTTCCTTGCAAAGGTATCTAATGCTAGATCTATAAAAGGTAGTGGAAAATGATCTTTTAAAGTTGTTCTGTTTAATTCTATATAATCAATGCACACTCACCATTTTCCATTTCTCTTAGGAACAATCACTAAAGGTGACACCCAATCACTATATGATATTGGATAAATGAAATTCATATTAAGTAATTTTTGTAATTCCTCCTTAACAATTTCTCTCATATTATGATTCATCCTTCTCTGAGGTTGTCTAACTGGTTTGGCATTTTCTTCAATATAAATATGATGCATACAAGTTTTATGACCAATCCCTTTCATATTAGTGTAATCCCATGAATAAGCATAAGAGTTTCTTTGTAGCATATGTATCAATTTTTCTCTTTTGAAATTTGTCCAAATTATTGTTAATATTCAATGTTTTATCTGGAAAATATTCTACTTGAGAATTGCCAAATTTTTCCATAGAATGTAAAGCCATTTCATGAGATGTTAAATATTTGATATTGCATTGTTCCTGAAAACTTTGATCTTGCTCACAGTATGAAGAAGAATCATTATTATTCATTAAATTTATCAATTGATCTTCTTCATCTAATTGTGAAAAAGTATAAACTGGTTGCAAATCATTAAAGTCTTCATTATCATCATCTATCCAAATCTCACTTTCTATTTTAGTTATTGTTTTTGCAGGCGGATACAAGTTAAATTTCTTAGTGGAATTTCCCTCATAGATATACATATCACTAGATATAAAACTTATGAATGCATCAACTGTAGGTAGCCAAGGTCTACCAAGGATCAATGGATGGCCTCATAAATTATTATTGGGAGTTAAAATAATGATATCTACAAGATTTTCCCAAGAATATAGAGAAATTGACACATCTCCTAATACTCGATCTGTTTTGATAACAGATCGATCTGCTAAATGTAATAATGTGGGAGTATATTGAAGATTAGGAAGATTAAGTTGCTCCATTGTTTGTTTACTCATGATATTAATGGCCGCTCCTAGATTAATTAAAGTATTTGGAATCTCAACACAATTGATATGAATTTTCACAATAGGACTACCAAGATCTAGATATTTTTGAACAATAGGTTTTCCCATCATGATATCAACAAATTTTCTTACCAATTGGATCTTTTTTATGTATTTTATTTTTCTTCCTGGTTTTCTAATGCATAGCTCCTTGATAGTTTTTGAAAATATTGGTATTTCCTTTATAGCCTGTAATAAAAGAATTTTAGTGCAAATATTCTTAAGTTCATCTAGCATATCATAAACTAGTAAAACAAGTTTCCTTTCTATTCCTTTATCAATTTTAAGCCTTTCAGGAAAAGGTGGATCTTGCAAAGAAACATAAGGTTGTTCTACTAGAGGAACTATGGGAGCTTACTTTATTTTCTCATAATTTGATAGTATATGAACATCTTCCTTTAGGGGAATATTTTCTTGATCAAGATTTACATATTTCTTAGGAACTCCATTCTCTTTAGATTTTTGGATGACAGTTGTTGGTGACTTCTTTGGTAAAACCCTACTAGATCTAAGTTGAACATCATTTAGACCTAATGGGGTAATCATACAACCTTGAAATTTTTTTCGTTCCATATTATAAATAGCTTGTTGATTTTTATTGTTTGGATTCATAAGTGGTTTGGTAGGTAGTTGATTGGGTTTTTCAGGGAATGGTAATGAAAGTTGTTGACTTGGATTTTTGAAATTGAGCAAGTTGAGTTGGTTGAGGAGGATAATTATTGTGGTGGAAAAGAAGGATATGGTTGCTGGTACTGAGGATATTGAGGATATTTTCCATAAGTATTTTTCCAACCTTGAGCTCAAGATATATTTTGAGATTATGGGGGCCAAGGCTGCCATTGCATTGGTGTATTCCAATTGTTCTGTGGTTGTGCATATGATTGGGTATTGAAACCTTGAGTCATATTTGATTGTTGATTTTCCCATGGCATTTTAGCAAAAAAACAAATAGATTCAGCTTGGCTTGCCCCAAATTCATCTTGAAAAATGGCTTTAAGACTAGGAATTGAAGGATATACCTTTGTATTATGATTTTCAACACATATGACACAAATTTATATACTAGCAAAGGGGAATTCTCTTAAGGCATGTTTCTTTCTACACTTGGGACATAAAAAAGATAATGCAACATTCTCATATTTTTGCTTGTTTTGTATCTTAAGGGTATCTAGTTGTTCACTAAGACTCCCTAAGATATCTATTTTGAAATTACCAATTAATTTGCCTATTTCAGCTCTACTTATTGTTCCAGTTGCAAATTTATTAATTCTGGACATCACAGGATCTCTTGGATTTTTTCCAGTCCTAGCCTTACCCCTAGAGATATGTTTACATAAATCACAAATTTCTCCAAATGAAATTTGTGACACATCTCCCTTGCCCATTAAATTAAGAAGATCAATCCATTCATCTTTGATGGATTTTAACAAAAGAGCTTTTAGTGTTTCATCATCCAAATTATACATCTTAGCTCTTTTGATGTTGTAAGAAAATCTTTCAACTAGATATTCAAGGCTCTCATCTTGTTTTTACATCATCTTAAAGACTTCATCCTTGAGGTTATGGGGCATACAATAATCCTTGTATTTTTCTAAGAACACATTTTGCATTTCATCCCATCTTCTAATTGTATGTCTTTGTAATCCCATAAACCACTTAAGTGCTCTATCTTTAAGAGTTGCTGGAAAAAATTTCAAATTTTGAGGATCAAGTAAGTAATCATAAGTTCTACATAGAACTTCAAACTCAAAAAGTAATGTTTCAGGATCCACATGTCTTAAACCACGGAAATTAGGGAGAATGGAGGGTGAGATGTTCTTCATTGTAGCTGTGGTATCTTCATCAAAGATGGGAAATCCATAAGGATCTAGTTCTCCCCTACCACTCCTACCACCACCTCGACCTCCACCTCCTCCTCTATTTCCTCCTCCGTCTCTTCCACCTCCAATCCTAAATCCACCACCATATACATTATGCACTTCTCCTTCTCCTTCCCCCGCCATTGTAGATTCTTCAGAGCTAATATAATAATAGGATTATCTAGATTTTCTTCTGGTTCCTCTACTAATGGTATGTTAAAATAAGTTTCTTCTTCTTATTCTTCTTCGCTAGGTACCTCTAGTTCTTGTCCTAGAAGTTGTTATCCTGTTGAAGAGAGGAAAATTAATCCTTATGTTGGGGAGGTGGGTTCGTCAACTACAACTTCTGTAGAAGAAGTTGTTGAATCTCTAGATTGGATTTCTGATCTATGCACCTCAGGAAGTCTATGTCTACCTGCCAATGATGGGATGCGAGTATGGTTGGATGGTGTGGCACTACGAGGTCTAGGTGGAGTGAGTGGTGATGTTGGAATTGAACTTCTACCTCTACTTGTAAATCTACCCCTATAATCCCTCTCTATATGCATAAATGTTTTTTTTTTTTTTTTTTTATCATTTTTCAATGTTATAAAACTAAAAACTCCTAAAATGTGATGCAAGAATGGAATTCTATATACACTTCCCCAGAAACGGCGCGAAAATGTTTGGTAAATTATTTTTTCTTAATTTACTTGATTAATTGTCAGCCAGGATTCATGTACTTGTGAAACGTATGTGCACTATATATGATATGATTCTTCTTGTGAACTAATTTATTCTAGTAATGAAACTAGTTATAAGTATGGACACAAATTGAAGAGTAATTACAGACATGTTATTTCATTCCAAAGTGATATTAAATCCTCATTAACCGAATTAAAAACTTCTTCTTTGCAGAAAATTGAAAATCTAGTTTAAGTTGCAGAATTCAAAACTTCCTTCTATGAAAGTAATATGCTGGAAAAAGCCAAATTTCATGAAAATACAATCTAATTTTACTTTGTAAAAAACAAAGCATTCTACACCAACTTGGAAAAGAGGACACTCTTATGCTAGATTGCAGTAAAGCAATCCTAGATTAATTACACGAAGGAGAAATTTCCATAAAAATATCTACTTACGGAAAACAAAACGGAAATATTTACAACTTTAAGAATGATTACATGTGTGTGTATTTATCCTCTAAAGAGTGTTTCATTAACAATTAAGAAATCAAACTGTGAAATGATCAAGTGTTGGAAAGGAAATGCATTCAATAACTGAAAATCGTTTTTAATGATTTTCTATTTATGAGTACTCTACAACCAAATTAAAACAATTAGAAATGTAATTATAATGGAAAACAAATTCTTAAAAGGAATGATAATTTACAATGCATAAAACAAAACAAAAACTTATGAATAAGACCTCTCAACTCAAGTTTTTTAAAACAAAGCATCATTATTCTCTACAAAAGAACTATAAACTTAGCAATAAAAACCTTATTTCCCTTGTCTCGCTTACACCATTTATATAAATTATAAAAGGACTTTGAAAGAGTTTTAAGCCGATATGCTATGAATCATTTCGACACCTACAAGACAGATCTATCTTAGAGTTCAATCTCTTTATGAGTTTCTATTGAAAAACAAAGTCATAGGAGATTTTATCTCGATCTACAATCTTAACTGCTAATCCAATCTTCATTCTTGCTCGCTTGATGTTTGTTATTTTTCCGCTACATGTGTTTGATTGCTACATGTAGTTTTGAGGTTTGACTTTTCCTTTGAATTCAATATTTCTTTAACTCGCGTAGCTTGCCAAGTAATTTGAGTAGGTGGTTGTCCATCTGGAAGCCATTTGTCACATTTTGGTAGTCTTTTTCCTTTCACAGAAGTGCTGCAACTAGTCTAACAATGGATTCTGCTGTGGAAACAAATATCAGTTACAAAATGTTTGTAATTCCATAGTTGTAAGAATATTTTCATCATAATTAATTAAGAAGTAGATTTATGGATGATGAATACCTTTTTAAGAGTTGATCATGACCTTAAACATGCTATGTTTGCTACAAAATGGTGAAAAGAAGGTGAAAGAAGAATAATAGGTTAAAAAGGATATTAAAAAAGAAACGATTCTAGACTTCAACACAAACTATGAATGGAAGTTCCTAAGAAGTAATATGTGAAGAAAGTAAGGAAAGATTGTGAAAGATGCAACTACTTTCACATAAAAAAGGAAATCAACATATGATAACTAGAAGAATTGACCATGACATCTCCATGGAAAAGGTATGAAGACTCCAAAGAAATCTGGAAAGGAAAATGACCCTTGACATTTAATATATTTTTGGAGATGTGTCAATATAAATGTAGGATGTTGATACAAAAAGTAGATTTAACTATGTAAGACCATCATAAACGTAATTTGATGTTCATTTATTATTTTTGAACAATATTTGGATGGGCTAATGCAGGGATACCAAAGGAAGAGTTGTAGATGTTATCTACAACTGATACTCATGAGGTAGGATGATAAGGTCCTAAAGAAAACATGATGTGGAGAAGGTAGTTGTATGAATGAAAGCCAAATATGGATTAATGAATCACTTTCCAATGAAAGAAAGGATGACATGAATGAAAGTGATGGATGGCCGATGCCATATGAAGAAGTACCAAAAGATGTAGGCTCCATAAAAAAGAAGAAATTTATGACATCGAAAGAGGGAGTCTCACAAGAAGCTGGTTGTCCCATGATATCCACCTAGAGAGCCGCTGGAAGCATGTCCCTAGTTAAGGGGAGGCTTGATCAAGTCCTTGGTTAAGAGGGAGCTTGGATACATTTCTTTAATAAGAATGGGTGCATTTCTTTATTGGAATGGGTATATCCTCCCTAGTTGAGAGGGAGAGGTAGAAACATCATTCTTGTCTTCACTTGGGAAGAAAAAATGGACGATTTGGTATGAATATGGCATCTGATACTCTTTGAGGATTTGGTAGGGCATCCAAGATAAGAGTAGTCATAGAGGACCGATATTATTTGAGGACTAGGAATCCAAGATAAGAATAGTCATGGTGGAACATACCCTGAGAGAATCTGGTTGGGGTATGTTCTGAGAGAGACAATGATGAGGATGTCTATAAATCATTTTCTCGCCAACATTGTGATATGATATTATGGAGAGATAGAGTTGTTAGTAAAGGAATTGCTATGTAACTATGCTAGATGATATGATGCTATAAAAATGGGTTACCAATCTGACTCTTCTTATGAGAATTCTTCATATTGATAATTTCCAAGTACCTTTTATGGATTATGAATACCTCCCTAGTTAAGAGCGAGTGTTGAAATATGTAACTAGGTTCAGTCTTCATAATGGCATATATAATCGTGATTTTATGTATTTAATGAAAAGAGAAAAATAAAATTATTATTTGTGTTCTTGAGGCATGGGTTTCATGCTCAAGGGAAATTTATTTTTAGGTCAAGCACCCATTGAGTGCTTCTAGGTTTTTCATAGTCAATTGAGTTATTGTCATGTATTGAACACCCATTTGGGCATGTTACATATTGTAAAGAAAAATTTATATAGTCAAAATAGAGTTAAAAGACCCCCAAGACCTCTTCATGGCACAAATATCAAGTCGACCTACATGAAGGGACAAGTCAACCTCAAGATAGCAATTCATACCCATCACAAGCCTATAAATAAGAAGGACCTCGACCTCATTTGCACACTCCTTCAAGCAAGTTCGATCTACTCAAGATAGAAGCTGGAAAAGGAAAAAGAAGACCAAGATCAAATTTTTTTGGCCTCTCTCTCTCTCTCTCTCTCTTTCATTAGGGTTTCTACAATTTCTGGGCTAGACGAAATTCTAAAGCTGCATCGAAGCTGTGAAGCTACAAGGTTGAAGCTGTGAAGTTGCAAGGTTGAATATGTGAAGCTGCAACATCGAAGTTGCCGCTATATCGATGTTTTGAAGCTTCTAGGTCGAAGAAGCATCAAGTTCGAAGCTGTGAAGCTGCTAGGTTGAAGTTCCATAAATTGTTGCTTCGGTCGAAGTTACTAGTATATCGAAGTTTGTTTTTGGAAGTTGTGTAAGGAAAGCTCATCAATAAGGAAGGATGAATTAGTATTAGAGGGTCTTGGTCAAAGGCCATAGGTCTTGAAATTTGTCAGTTGAAGTTCTATAAGAAGAGAAGGATTCTTGTGGGTTTTCCTATCAGTTGGAGAGGTTTTGGCCCTGGCTGATCGCTTATATCTTGTGTCCTATTGTCTCATGGTTCTTTATGATTTTAGTATATTTTTTACGATAGAGAACACTAATAATAATAAAATAAATAATAATTTAATCAATTAAATTCAAAACTACATCACAAGAAGTTACCAAAGTAAGAGAAATCACCTACACTTGTTTCCCCCTAGATTCCTCAACAATTAATGTTGTCGTAAGATTAAGTTCCCTTGTAATATTTGTCAAGGTGAGAATTTGAATCATGAGTGTCCTCAGATGGATGAAGTTCATAGGCTTATTGCACTGCTACCTACTACCCAACAACCTGTTATTTTAACTCATCCATTTCGTGCACAACCTCAACAACAAATGGTTGCACAACCTCCTCCACATTCCCAAGGGGGCAATAAGGGGCAATTTTAAATTCTGCAAATAATTCATCCATATTTATGTGCAAATAAAACATCATCGTGAATACATGATCTAAATACTATGATGTTCCCGAGTCAAGTTATTCCTCTAAGGACTCGACAACTCCACCTCCTTCTAGTAAACCTCTCACGTTAGATAAGCTTGTGGAACCTGTTTATCGCCCACCTAAGGGTGTTGTTTGTAAGATAACACGTAATCCATCTGACTGAGCTACTCAACGCTACAATATTGTTCAAGATCTAGACCAATCTCCCTATGCTATGTCTACATCAGAGGTTTTTCAAATATTTCCTCAACAACGCAAAGCCTTATTATCAGTGATCGACGAAGTGGACCCCTCAAATTAGAATCTTATCATCTTTAACGTTGACAAGGCTTTTGTTTGAATTTCCCACTAGGTTTCCTTTCAAATTACTGTGTGTGTCTTTCATAAGAATATTCATCACACTTTGATGGATGAAGGCTCTTCCACTTGTTTCATGTCAGCATCATTCTGGAAGGCTCTCGACTTTCTGGTGCTCACTAAGTCTAGTACCATTGTTCAAGCATTTGATGGACATAGTTTTGTAACTAAGGGGGTTATTCCCAAGTTTTCCATTGAGCTTGGAGGTAAAACCATTTATTTTGATGTTGAATTCGTCAATGCCACTTTGGATTAGAACCTGATCCTCAGACATAGTTGGTTATATTCCATGACTATGATTATATCATTCATCTTTCGACTCCTTTATTTTTGTCCTGAAGGAAATATTGTCACCATTGACCAACTAGATTATTGTGTATCATCGGACCACGTTACCACTACGGGGAATTCGATCCCACTTGTTGGAAATCACCCTGGTTCGTATTAGAGTGTTGGTGCATGTTTTTTTAAAAGCTTATCCCTTATTGGGTTTTGCTCAATTACCCCCGCCCAACACTCCTGCATTCTCTAAAGTGCCTATGCATATGATCTCTTATGACACCAATGGACTCCATATAACTCCTGATATTTGGGTGGTGTCTCATGAGCCTATGGAAATTTATCAAGCTAGTGAGCATCCTTTTCCACCTATTGTGGAAGAGGATGCCTCTCTGATAGTCCCGTCAGTACTTCTTCATGCTGGTCAGAAACTCCATCTAAATACCGACTCTGACTAGGATCCATTGCCCACACGACCATCACTCCTCTTGTTCCACATGACTCCCTCAATGAAAAATCTTCTCAACTCGTCAAATCAGAGTTCATGGACCCCCCTGTTGATAATCCTAGGGAGGTTATGCCTCTTTCTACCTCTAGTCTCCCTAATTCAGAACAAGCGGAGATTGGAAAAATAAATCTTGAATTGACTCAAGGGGAACCTCCTTATCCTTCCTTGAAAATTCCACTCATGGACTGAGTCAAGTCTTGGGCTTCTACTACTGAGCTTGCCAACAAATTTCCCACTTCATTTCCACCTGTTAACGAGCTTTCTATACCCTCTTTATGTCTTGATCCTCCCTTATGTTCTCAGGTTACTGTCGAGAGTGCGATTATGTTAGACTATCCCTGGCACAATCAACCTTTCCGGATTGGACAATTTGGTGTTCTTTGGCATGGATCCACATTAGTAAGCCATATGGTCCCCTCAACCTCCATAATTTTGCGTATAGGAACCCTTGGCATGTGCCTAACTGTGGGAACCCTTTAGCGTGACCTACTTGACTGTGTTGCACTTGTACATATTGTACATAGGAGTGTGATACCTTATCTATTTTTTTGTTTGGTGTGCGATGTGAGTATTTTTCATGTCTGATTTATGCCAAAAATCTATTTTTTTTTATAAAATTCAAAAAAAAATATGGTCTTGTTTTTATCTCCTCCATGTTTTATGTCTTTCATTATGTGATTTAACCATGGGTCTAGTATTTCTATATGGTTTTTACAAGACAGGGTGACATTTTTATTGCGACATCCATTGGAGCTTAGGTGCATTTATCTGAACCTGACATATAGTGGTAGGTCACATACACCATCTCTGATGCATTATTGAATATTAGTGCCATCATCGTGCCTTAGGTCCGACCCTGTACAGATGCGGAATTAGCCACTCTTATTTATGCATGTCATTTCTTGGCAGTAGAACATACCTGATCATGGATACAAAAGCTAGCACCCTTTTTTCCTTTTTGGTGTCCATGCAGTCATTTTTATTCTCTTTCAGAATCCCTACTTCTAACCCGCCCTAACTTAGAATTTGAACCTCATGTCCTATTATTCGTCATATATATGGATATACCCTATGAGGATTCCATCACCTTATCCCTCATTATTTCCACTTCTTATCAACCTATTTTTTCATGAAGAGCCTAGGTTTCTTCATTCCATCATCATCATCTACTTGGCCAACTATTCACTTTCACTTAGTGTTTTACCCTTTCTTGGAGGAACCACTGCGATGAGTGGTCCTATTAGCCATCCTCTTGTCCTCTTTATGTCATGATAAATTCCACCATTACTGGAACCAATTTCTATCCCTTATACCACTCGTTCCTCCTGGAGGAGTCTCCTTTAAGCTCTTTTCAGACTCCTTAATTTAGAAAATATTGTCGAGTGAACTTGTCACCTTCACACTTGATAAAGTACTTGAAGGGAAATCTATTTAGTATAAGTTTAACCCTTTTATAGACTTAGTAGACTAGTTACAAACAAGGAATACTCTAGTCTACTATGGCTAGAAGGTTTCCCCTTGTATACTTTTATCTATTTTTCAGGATCGAGGGACTAAAATTACGAAAAATTGACTTTTAAAAAGACAAAGGGAAGGGAACATTCATCTCCATTAGTCATTAAAATGGAAGCATCATTTGTGTCAACTTTAAACATGGTACCTGTCTGCATCACTATCTCACAGGGTTTTAGCTTTCTTAGGAGCCTTACCATCCATATGAGTCTATTTACTCCTCCAGCTGGTTACTCTTGCAATAATATGGAGCATGCTTTGATGCCTCCTATATCATTGCATGATATCGCATGTTTCTTGTTATTTATGCTGCGAATTCACTCTTGTGTCATGCCATTATGTGTTCAAGGGAAGTATCAGCTTGTGTCAGCCATTTGCAGTAACCTGTTGACCTTTTTGAGTTGGTCATCCGTATGTCAGTTTTACTTCATCATATCATGACTTCAACATCCATCACATCATCCTAGTCTATTAGATGTCAATTGATGGGGAATATATCAAGGCTCTCCTTCAACGAATCTTCTCCTATCAAATTCAACTCATTATCCAAGAGCTTGATCTAGGAACTAGTAGTGCCTTAGAGCTTACAAACCTGAGTGGAAGGATTCCTCACGATCGATAGTGGGTTTACATCATTAACTCTTGATTGATCGAGTTCACTGGTATTCAACGTCATCTCATCTATTCACACTTAGTGGACTATACCAAGTACCTTGGGGTCCATTTTCTTCATTGGTGGATTTCCTGGCGTCTCTTACTCGTTTACCTCTTTGATTGGTAATTAGAGGATCTATACCATGCTCGACATCATCACATCTATTAACAGGTACCTCATATTCTCGAACACATCTTTGGATAATCAATTTAGGTCTAGTTTTGTACAATTCTCCATCTATCCAGGAATAAGGTGCATTGGTTTTGATCACTTTTTTCTTTTCTCTAGATGATAGTTGCAGAGGTAACTTTCTTATAAGAAAATTATTAGCAATATTTGCAAACTAGGGTGTTTTAGTACATACTGTGAAAATATATTCATCAAGAAAATTATCTTTTACAACAACATCCTCATTATTATTCTACACTCTAAAAAGAAAATCAACAACTGTATTTTCTTTTCCTGGTTTATCAAGAATAATAATGTTGAATTCTTATAGTAATAACAACCATCTTGTAATTCAACCATTAGTGATTGGTTTGTTCATTAAATATCTAATGGGAGAGTGATCTATATGAATAAAAGTTTCATAACCAACAATGTAATGACAAAATTTATTAATGGTATGAACAACAACTAAAAACTCCTTTTCCGTTACAATGTAATTTAACTCTGCGGGAGTCAAATTTTTACTTGTATAGTAGATGGCATAAGGAGTTAACTCTTTTGTGCCAAGAGATCTCCTAGATCTGTATCTAAGGCATCATTAGAAATATGGAAAGGAAGAGCCCAATTAGGTGTTCTTAAAATTGGTGCTTCACTAATATTTTGTTTAAATGTCTCAAATGCTTTATGACAGTTAGAATTCCAAGCAAATTCACAATCTTTTGTAAGAATTTTGAAAAGCGGAGAGGCTATTTTTGCGAAATTTTCTATGAATCTTCTATAATATGCAGTATATTCTAGAAAAATTATTACATCCCTTTGGAAAACATGAATTGAAATTTTAGAAATAATTTCTGCCTTAGATGTATCCACTTTAATTCCATCACTCAAAATATGGTGGCCTAAAACAATCCCTTCATTGAACATCATAAAGCATTTCTCATAGCTTAATGAAATGTTTGCATCATTACACCTAACAAGAAAATTTTCCAGATTTTCCATAGCTTCTTCAAAAGTATCACCATACACACTAAAATCATCCATGTGCACTTCCAGACAATCATTAATTCGATCAGAAAAAATACCTAAAACTTCTCTTTGAAATGTAGCTAGTGCATTAAATAATCCGAAGGGAAGAACCCTATAGGCATATTTTCCCCATGGAGATGTAAAAGTATTTTTATCTTGATCTTATGGTGCTATTTGGATTTGATTATACCCACTAAAACCATCTAAGAATGAAAAATACTTCTTCCTTGCAAAGGTATCTAATACTGGATCTATAAACAGTAGTGGAAAATGATCTTTTAAAGTAACTTTGTTTAATTCTCTGTAATCAATGCACACTCTCTAGTTTCCATTTTTCTTAGGAACAGTCACTAAAGGTGACGCCCACTCACTATATGATATTGGATAAATGAAATTCATATTAAGTAACTTTTGTAATTCCTCCTTAACAATTTCTCTCATATTATGATTCATCCTTCTTTGAGGTTGTCTAACTGGTTTGAAATTTTCTTCAATATAAATATGATGCATACAAGTTTTAGGATCAATCCCTTTCATATCAGTGTACTCCCATGAATAAGAAGAAGAGTGTCTTTGTAGCATATGTATCAATTTTCTTTTTTGAAATTCTTCCAAATTATTGTTAATATTCAATGTTTTATTTGGAAAATCTTCTACTTGAAAATTGCCAAATTTTTCCATAGAATGTAAAGCCATTTCGTGAGATGATAAATATTTGATATTGCATTGTTCCTGAAAACTTTGATCTTGCTCACAATATGAGGAAGAATAATTATTATTCATTAAATTTATCAATTGATCTTCTTCGTCTAATTGTGAAAAGGTATAAACTGGTTGAAAATCATTAAAGTCTTCATTATCATCATCTATCCAAATCTCAATGTTTATTTGAGTTATTATTTTTGCAGGCGCATACAAGGTAAACTTATTAGTGGAATTTCCATCAGAGATATACATATCACCAGATATACAACTTTTGAATGCATCAACTGTAGGTAGCCAAGGTCTACCAAGGATCAATGGATGGCCTCATAAATTATTATTGCGAGTTAAAATAATGATATCTACAGGATATTCCCGAGAATCTAGAGAAATTGACACATCTTCTAATACTCGATCTATTTTGATAATAGATCATTCTGATAAATGTAATAATGTGGGAGTATATTGAAGATTAGGAAGCTTAAGTTACTCCATTATTTGTTTACTCATGATATTAATGGTTGCTCCTAGATTAATTAAAGTATTTGGAAACTCAACACCATTGATATGAATTTTCACAATAGGACTACCAAGATCTAGATGTTTTTGAACAATAGGTTTTCCCATCATGATATCAACAATTTTTCCTATCAATTGGATCTTTTTGATGTATTTTCTTTTTCTTCCTGGTTTTATAATGCATGGCTCCTTGATAGTTTTTGAAAATATTGGTATTTCCTTTATAGCTTGTAATACAAGATTTTAGTGCAAATATTCTTAAGTTCATCTAGCATATCATAATCTAGTAAAATAATTTTCCTTTCTATTCCATTATCAATTTTGAGCCTTCAGGAAAATGTGGATCTTGCAAAGAAACATAAGGTTGTTCTAGTAGAGGAACTATAGGAGCTTGATTTGTTTGTTCATAATTTGATAGTATATGAACATCTTCCTTTAGGGGAATGTTTTCTTGATGAAGATTTACATATTTCTCAGGAACTCCGTTCTCTTTAGATTTTTGGAATATAGTTGTTAGTGACTTCTTTGGTAAAACCCTACCAGATCTAAGTTGAACGTCATTTAGACCTAATGGGGTAATCATACAACCTTGAAAATTTTGTTGTTCGACATTATAAATAGCCTGTTGATTTTTATTGTTTGGATTCAGAAGTGGTTGGGCATGTAGATGAATGGGTTTTTTAGGGAATGGTAATTAAAGTTGTTGATTTGGATTTTGAAATTAAGGAAGTTGAGTTGGTTGAGGAGGATAATATTGTGGTGGAAAATAAGGATATGGTTGCTGGAACTGAGGATATTGAGGATATTTTCCATAAGGATTTTTCCAACCTTGAGCTCAAGATAGATTTTGAGATTATGGGGACCAAGACTGCCATGGCATGGGTGCAGTCCAATTGTTCTGTGGTTGTGCATATGATTTGGTATTGAAACCTTGAGTCATATTTGATTGCTTATTTTTCTATGGTATTTTAGCAATAAAACAAATAGATTAAGCTTGGCTTGCCCCAATTTCATCTTGAAAAATGGATTTAAGACCAGGGGTTAAAGGACGTTGCTCTGTATTATGATTTTCAGCACATATGACACAAATTTATATACTATCAAAGGTGAATTCTCTCAGGGCATGTTTCTTTCTACACAATTAGATAATGCAACATTCTTAGCTTTTTGCTTGTTTTGTATCTTAAGGGTATCTAGTTGTTCACTAAGACTCCCTAAGATATATGTTTTGAAATTATCAATTAATTTGCCTATTTCAGCTCTACTTATTGTTCCAGTTGCAGATTTATTAATTCTGGACATCACACGATCTCTTGGTTTTCCAGTCCTAGCCTTACCCATAGAGATATGTCATAAATCACAAATTTCTCCAAATCAAAGTTGTGATAGATCTCCCTTGCCCATTAAATTAATAAGATCAATCCATTCATCTTTGATGGATTTTAACAAAAAATATTTTAGTGTTTCATCATCCAAATTATACATCTTAGCTCTTTTGATGTTGTAAGAAAATCTTTCAACTAGATCTTCAAGGCTCTCATCCTCTTTTTACATCCTCTTAAAGACTTCATCCTTGAGGTTATAGGGCATACAATAATCCTTGTATTTTTCTAAGAACACATTTTTCATTTCATCCCATGTTCTAATTGTATGTGTTCATAATCCCATAAACCACTTAAGTGCTCTATCTTTAAGAGTTGCTGGAAACAATTTCAAATTTTGAGGATCAAGTAGGTAATCATAAGTTCTACATAGAAATTCAAACGTAAAAAGAAATGTTTCGGGATCCTCATGTCTTAAACCATGGAAATTAGGGAGAATGGAGGGTGAGACGTTCTTCATTGTAGCTGTGGTATCTTCATCAAAGATGGGAAATCCATAAGGATATTGTTTTCCCCTACCACCCCTACCACCACCTCGACCTCCACCTCCTCCTCTATTTCCTCCTCTGTCTCTTCCACCTCCAATCCTAAATTCACCACCATTTACATTATGCACTTCTCCTTCTCCTTCCCCTGCCATTATAGATTCTTCAGAGCTCATATAATAATAGGATTATCTATATTTTATTTTGGTTCCTCTACTAATGTTATGTTAAAATAAGCTTCTTCTTCTTCTTCACTAGGTACCTCTAGTTCTTGTCCTAGAAGTTGTTCTCCTGTTGAAGAGAGGAAAATTAATCCTTATGTTGGAGATGTGGGTTCGTCAAATACAATTTCTGTAGAAGAAGTTGGTGAATCTCTAGTTTGGATTTCTGATCTATGCATGTCAAGAAGTCTATATCTACATGCCAATGATGGGATTTGAGTATGGTTGGATGGCGTGGCACTATGAGGTATAGGTGGAGTGAGTGGTGATGTTGGAATTGAACTTCTACCTCTACTTATAAATCTACCCTATAATCCCTTTCTCTATGCATAAATGTTTTTTTTATGATCATTTTTCAATTGTATCATATTAAAAACTCCTAAAATGTAATGCAAGAATGGAATTCTATATACACTTCCCGAGCAACGACGCCAAAATGTTTGGTAAATTATTTTTTCTTAATTTACTTGATTAATTTTCAGCCAGGATTCATGTACTTGTTCTCAGCATATTGCACTGATCGGAATGACTGTCAGTGAATTAAGCGCGCTAAGCGAGGATGCAAAGAAAAAAAAAAGTTCAAAAGTTGCGACCAGACTTGTTACTATGAATTTCAAACCCAAAGTAGTCAGCTAAGGAAATCAAACATAACTAAAGGGAAATGGCGAAACTATAAAAGTTCACACAAAACCATGAAATTACAAGCAAACAAATAGAAGGATTGGTTCCCCAGTGGAGTCTCCAATTTGTGGTGAAGTAAAATTATAAGTGCAGTAAAATGAAACTAGTTCTAAGTATGGACACAAATTGAAGAGTAATTACGGACATTCTATTTCATTCTAAAGTGATATTAAATCCTCATTAATCGAATTAAAGTTTTGAGGTTTGACTTTTCCTTTGAACTCAGTATTTATTTAACCCACATAACTTACCAAGTAATTCCAGTAGGTGGTTTTCCATCTAGAAGCCATTTTTCACCTTTTGGTAGTCTTTTTCCTTTCACCGAAGCACTGCAACCTGTCTAACAATGGATTCTGCTACGGAACAAATATCAGTTATAGAATGTTTGTAATTCCATAGTTGTAAGAACATTTTTATCATAATTCATTAAGAAGCAGAGTTATGGATCATGAATACCTTTTTGAGAGTTGACCTTGACCTTAAACATGCTATGTTTTCTACAAAAAGGTGAAAAGAAGGTGAAAGAAGAATAATAGGGAAAAAAGGATAGTAAAAAGGAAACAATACTAGTCTTCAACACGAACTACAAATGGAAGTTCCTAAGAATAAGCATGTGAAGAAAGTAAGGAAAGATCATGAAAGATGCAAATACTGTCACATAAAAAAGGAAATCAACATCTGATAACTAGAAAAATTGACCGTGACATCTCCATGGAAAAGGTATGAAGACTCCAAAGAAGACTGGAAAGGAAGATGACCCTTGACATTTAATATATTTTTGGAGATGTGTCAATATGAATGTAGGATGTTGATACAAAAAGTATATATAATGATGTAAGACCACGATAAAGGTAATTTGATATTAATTTTTTTATTTTTGAGAAATATTTGGATGGGCTAATGCAGGGCTACCAAACGAAGAGTTGTAGATGTCATCTACAACTGATATTCATGAGGTGGGATGATAATATCCTAAAGAAAACATGATGTGGAGAAGGTAGTTGTATGAAGGAAAGCCAAGAATGGATTAATGAATCACTTTCAAATGAAAGAAAGGATGACATTTATGAAAGTGATGGATGGTCGATGCCCTATGAATAAGTCCCAAAATATGTAGGCTCCATAACAAAGAAGAAATTTATGACACCGAAAGAGGGAGTCTAACAAGAAGCTGGTTGTCCCATGATCTCCACCTAGAGAGTTGCTGGGAGCATGTCCCTGGTTAAGGGGAGGCTTGGTCAAGCCCCTGGTTAATAGGGAACTTGGATAGATTTCTTTTATAGGAATGGGTGCATTTCTTCATTGGAATGGGTATATCCTCCCTAGTTGAGAGGGAGAGGTAGACAAAAATTCTTGTCTCCACTTGGGAAGAAAAAATGGAGGATTGGGTAAGAATATGGCATCTGATACTCTTTGAGGATGTGGTAGGGCATCTATGATAAGAGTAGTCATAGAGGACCAATATTCTTTGAGGACTAGGAATCCAAGATAAGAATAGTCTTGGTGGAACATACCCTGAGAGAACCTGGTTGGGGTATGTTCCGAGAGAGACAATGATGAGGATGTCTATAGATCATTTGTCTAGCCAACATTGTGCTATGATATTATGGAGAGATAGAACTGTTAGTAAAGGCATTGCTATGTAACAATGCTAGATGATATGATGCTATAAAAATGGGTTACCAATCTAAATCTTCTTATGAGAATTCTTCATATTGATAATTTCCAAGTACCTTGTATGGATTATGAATAACTCCCTAGTTAAGAGGGAGTGTTGAAATATGTAACTAGGTTTAGTCTTCATAATGGCTTATGTAATCTTGATTTTATGTATTTAATGAAAATAGAAAAATAAATTTAATACTTGTGTTCTTGAGGCATGGGTTTCATGCTCAAGGGAAATTTATTTTTAGGTCAAGCACCCATTGAGTGCTTCTAGGTTTTTCATAGTCAATTGAGTCATCGTCATGTATTGAAGACCCATTTGGGCATGTTACATATTGTAAAGAAAATTTTATTGAGTCAAAATAGAGATAAATGACCCTCCAAGACCTCGTAATGGCACAAAGATCAAGTCGGCCTACGTGAAGGGACAAGTCAGCCTCAAGATAACAATTCATACCAATTACAAGCCTATAAATAAGAAGGAACTCGACCTCATTTGCACACTCACCCAAGAAAGGTCAATCTACTCAAGATAGAAGCTGGAAAAGGAAAAAGAAGACCAAGATCAATTTTTTGGGCCTCTCTCTCTATCTTTCATTAGAGTTTCTACAATTTATGGGCTAAACGAAATTCTAAAGCTGCATCGAAGCTATGAAGCTACATGGTTGAAGCTATGAAGTTTCAAGGTCGAAGATGTGAAACTGAAACGTCGAAGCTAACTCTATATCAATGCTGTGAAGCTGCTAGGTCAAAGATGCATCAAGGTCGAAGTTGTGAAGCTACTAGGTCGAAGTTGCTGAAGCTACTAGGTCGAAATTGCATAAATTTTTGATGGGGTCGAAGTTGCTGGAAGATCGAAGTTTGTTGTTGGAAGATGCGTAAGGAAAGCTCATCAATAAGGAAGGATGACTTGGTATTGGAGGGTCTTGGTCAATAGTCATAGGTCTTGAAATTTGTCAATTGAAGTTCTATAAGAAGAGAAGGATTCTTGTGGGTTTTCCTATCAGTTGGAGAGGTTTTGGCCCTGTCTGATCGCCTATATCTTGTGTACTATTGTCTCATTGTTCTTTATGATTTTAGTAGTTTTTTTATGATAGATAACACTAATAATAATAAAATAAATATAATTTAATCAATTAAATTCAAAACTACATCACAAGAAGTTATCAAAGTAAGAGAAATCACATACACTTGTTTCCCCCTAGATTTCTCAATAATTAGTGTCGTCGTAAGATTAAGTTCCCTTGTAAGATTTGTCAAGGTGAGAATTTGACTCATGAGTGTCCTTAGATGGATGAAGTTCATAGGCTTCTTGCACTACTACCTACTACCCAACAATATGTTATTTTAACACATCCATTTCGTGCACAACCTCAACAAAAAATGGTTGCACAACCTCCTCCACATTTGCAAGGGGGCAATGAGGGGCCGTTTTTAAATTCTGCAAATAATTCATTAATATTTATGTGCAAATAAAACATCAACGTGACTACATGAGATAAATCCTATGATTTTCCTGAGTCAAGTTCTTCCTCTAAGGACTCGAAAACTCCACCTCCTTCCAATAAACCTCTCACGTTAGATAAGCTCATGGAACCTGTTTATCGCCCAGCTAAGGGTGTTGTCCGTAAGATAACACACAATCCATCGGACTGAGCTTCTCAACTCTATAGTATTGTTGAAGATCTAGACCAATATCCCTGTGCCATGTCTACATTATAGGTTTTTCAAAGATTTTGTCAACAACGCAAAGCCTTATTATCTGTGATCGACAAAGTGGACCCCTCAAATTAGAATCTTATCATCTTTAATGTTTACAAGGCTGCTTTTTGAATTTCCCACTAGGTTTCCTTTCAAATTACTGTGTGTGTCTTTCATAAGAATATTCATCGCACTTTGGTGGATGAAGGCTCTTCCACTTATTTCATGTCAGCATCATTCTGGAAGGATCTCGACTCTTTGGCGCTCACTAAGTCTAGTACCACTCTTCAAGCATTTGATGGAAATAGTTTTGTAACTAAGGGGGTTCTTCCCAAGTTTTCTATTGAGCTTGGAGGTAAAACCATTTATTTTGATGTTGAATTTGTCAATGCCACTTTGGATTATAACCTAATCCTTATACATAGTTGGTTCTATGCCATGAATATGGTTGTATCATTCATCTTTCGACTCCTTTTCTTTCGTCCTGAAGAAATATTGTCACCATTGACCAACTAGACTATTGTGTATCATCGTACCACATTACCACTACGGGGACTTCAATCCCACTTGTTGGAAATCACCCTGGTTAGTATTAGAGTGTTGGTGCGGGTTTGTTTAGAAGCTCATCTCTTATTGGGTTTTTCATCAATTACCCCCACCCAACACTCCTACATTCTCTAAAGTGCCTATGCCTATGATCTCTTCTGACACTTGTGGACTCCATATACCTCTTGATATTTGGGTGGTGTCTCATGAGCCTATGGAAATTTATCAAGCTAGTGAGCATCCTTTTCCACCTATTGTGGAAGAGGTTGCCTCTCTGATAGTCCTGTTAGTACTTCTTCATGTTGGTCAGAAAATTCATCCAAATATGGACTCTGACTAGGATCCCTTTCCCACACGACCATCACTCCGCTTATTCCACATGACTCCCTCAATGAAAATTTTTCTCAACTCATCAACTCAGAGGTCATGGACCCCCCTGTTGATAATCCTAGGGAGGTTATGCCTCTTTCTACCTCTAGTCTCCTTAATTTAGAACAAACATAGGTTGGAAAAATAAATATTGAATTGACTCAAGGGGAACCTCCTTAGCCTTCCTTGAAAATTCCACTCATGGACTGAGTCAAGTCTTAGGCTTCTACTACTGAACTTGCCAACAAATTTAACACTTCATTTCCACCTGTTAACGAGCTTTCTATACCCTCTTTATGTCTTGATCCTCCTTTATGTTCTCAGGTTACTGTCAAGAGTGCGATTATGTTAGATTATCCCTAGCACAGTCAACCTTTCTAGATTAGACATTTTGGTGTTCTTTGGCATGGATCCACATTAGTAAGCCATATGGTCCCCTCACCCTCCATAAGTTTGTGTATAGGAACCCTTGGAATGTGCCTAACTATGGGCACCCCTTAGCGTGACCTGCCAAACTATGTTTCACTTATACATATTGTACATAGGAGTGTGATGCTTTATCTATTTTTTGGTTTGGTGTGTGATGTGAGTATTTGTCATGTCTTATTTATGCCAAACATCTAATTTTTTTTTTATAAAATAAAAAAAAATACGGTCTTGTTTTTATCTCCTCCATGTTTTATGTCTTTCATTATGTGATTTAACCATGGGTCTAGTCTTTCTATATGGTATTTACAAGACATGGTGGCATTTTTATTGTGACATCAATTGGAGCATAGGTGCATTTATCTGAACCTAGCATATAGCGGTAGGTCACATACACCATCTCCGATGCATTATTGAATATTAGTGCGATCATCGTGCCTTAGGTCCGACGCCGTACAGATGCGGCATTAGCCACTATTATTTATGCATGTCGTTTCTTGGCAGTAGAACTTACCTGATCATGGATACCCTAGCTAGTGCCCTTTTTTCCATTTTGGTGTCCTTGTAGTCATTTTTATTCTCTTTTAGACTCCCTGCTTCTAACCCACCCAAACTTAGAACTTGAGCCTCATGTCCTCTTCTTCATCATATTTATGGATATACCCTATGAGGATTCCACCACCTTATCCCTCATTATTTCCACTTCTTATCAACCTATTTTTTCACGAAGAGCCTTGGTTTCTTTATTCCATCATCATCATCTACTTGGCTGACTATTCACTTTCACTTTGTGTTTTACCCTTTCTTGGAGGAACCACTGTGATGAGTGGTCCTATTAGCCATCCTCTTGTCCTTTTTATGTCATGAGAAATTCCACCATTACTGGAACCAATTCTATCCCTTATACCACTTGTTCCTCCAGGAGGAGTCTCCTTTAAGCTCTTTTTAGACTCCTTAATTTAGAAAATATCGTCGAGTGAACTTGTCACCTTCACACTTGATAAAATACTTGAAGCAAATTCTATTCATTATAATTTAAACCCTTTTATGGACTGAGTAGACTAGTTACAAACAAGGAATACTCTAGTCTACTATGGCTAGAAGGTTTCCCCTTGTATACTTTTATCTATTTTTCGGGCTTGAGGGACTAAAATTAGGAAAATTTAACTTTTAAAAAGACAAAGGGAAGGGAACATTCATCTCCATTAGTCATTAAAACGGAAGGATCATTTGCGTCACCTTTAAACATGGTACTTGTCTGCATCACTATCTCACAGGGTTTTAGCTTTCCTAGGATTCGTACCATCCATATGAGTCTATTTACTCCTCCAGCATGTTTCTCATTATTTATGCTACCAATTCACTCTTGTGTCATGCCACTATGTGTTCAAGGGAAGTCTCAGCCTGTGTCAACCATCTGCAGTAACCTGTTGAAATTTTCGAGTCAGCCATCCCTATGTTAGTTTTAGTTCATCATGTCATGACTTCATACATCCATCACATCATCCTGGTCTATTACATGTCAATTTATGGGGAATACATCAAGTTTCTCCTTCGACAAATCTTCCCCTATCAAATTCAACTCATTATCCAGGAGCTTGATCTAGGAATTAGTAGTACCTTAGAGCTTGCAAACCTGAGTGGAAGGATTCCTCACGATTGACAATGGGTTTACATCATTAACTCTTGATCGGTGGAGTTCACTGGTATTCAATGTCATCTCATCTATTCACACTGGACTATACTAGGTACCTTGGGGTCCATTTTCCTCATTGGTGGATTCCCTGGCATCTATTACTTGTTTACCTCATTGATTGGTAATTAGACGATCTCTACCATGCTCGACATCAATACATCTATTCATAGGCATTTCATCTTCTCGAACACATCTTTGGATAATCATTTATGTCTATTTTTGTATGATTCTCCATCTATCCAGGAATAAGGTGCACTAGTTTTGATCACTTTTTTCTTTTCTCTAGATGATTGTTGCAGAGGTAACTTTCCTATAAGCAAATAATTAGCAATATCTGCAGACCAGTGTGTTTTAGTAGATACTATGAAAATATATTCATCAGGAAAATTATCTTTTACAAGAACATCCTCATTATTATTCTACATTCTAAAAATAAAATCAACAACTGTATCTTCTTTTCCTGGTTTATCAAGAATAATAATGTTGAATTCTTATAGTAATAACAACCATCTTGTAATTCAACCATTAGTGATTGGTTTGTTCATTAAAAATATAATGGGAGACTGATCTATATGAATAAAAGTTTCATAACCAGCAATGTAATGACAAAATTTATTAGTGGCATGAATAACAACCAAAAAATCCTTTTCTCTTACAGTGTAATTTAACTTTGCAGGAGTCAAATTTGTACTTGTATAGTAGATGGAATAAGGATGTAACTCTTTTTATCCCAATAGATGTATCTAAAGCATCATTACAAATATGGAAAGGAAGAGCCCAATTAGTTCCTCTTAAAATTGGTGCTTCAGTAATCTTTTGTTTCAATGTCTCAAATGCTTTATGACAATTATAATTCCAAGCCAATTCACAATCTTTTGTAAGAAGTTTGAAAAGTGGAGAGGTTATTTTTGTGAAATTTTCTATGAATCTTCTAAAATATGTAGTAAATTCTAGAAAAATTCTTACATCCCTTTGGAAAACATGAATTGAAATTTTAGAAATAATTTCTACCTTAGGTGTATCCACTTTAATTCCATCACTCAAAATATGGTGGCCTAAAAAATCCCTTCATTGAAGACCATAAAGCATTTCTCATGGCTTAATGAAATGTTTGCATCTTTACACCTAACAAGAATTTTTTTCTAGATTTTCCATAACTTCTTCAAAAGTATCAACGTACACAATAAAATCATCCATGTGCACTTCCACACAATCATCAATTCGATCAGAAAAAATACCTAAAACTGCTCTTTGAAATGTGGCTAGTGTTAGTGTCGGTATCTTCATCCCTCCATCAGTGTTCAAAATTCTCTTGTCGCATTGCATTTTAGGTGTCTCATATGATCAACTACATTCCATTAGGATCATGGATCATCTGATGGTAGTGGCATATTATAAATTTTTCCTCATGGTCTTTACTTGTTGGCTCATTTTTATACATTCAGGTCATTTACAATCATTTTCTGCCATTACATTTGCAAAAGCTATTTTTAGGGTTTTAGGTCTCATTAGGTCTAGGGTTTTGTCAATAAGGTCTTGCAAAAGCTCAATAGTGGTCAGCAGGCACATGAGGAAGTCAAAGAAAGTCTCAACAACAAAAATTCAATAATCACATGCTCAGTGATTGATTTTTCCTCAAAACAAAAAACAAAGTTTTTTATCTTTTACGTACAATATTTCATGTAATTTCATTTTTCCTATATGTAAAATTTTGAGATGCAGCCCTGGTCACCTTGCCAAGCTCTTGCACTCCAACTCATGCAAAAGAGTCAAAAATTCAAAGCATTTAGTCCAACAAAGGAAAAAAGCAAGTCAATCCGCAAAAACAAAGTTCTAAAAGACAAGTGAAAGACAAACATTACAAAGTGGGTTTTTATAAGTGAAAAATTAAAATCCTTTGTATATAAATTCTTTTTCATGTTGAAGAAGTTCATTTGTGTCCAAAAAAGAAAGTGAGCAAGCCAAGTCACGATTTGAGGAGCAAAAGGCAAAAACCACAGCAAAAATTGTGAGAGTTCCTGGCGCGACGCACCTGGGTTGAGGCGCGGCGCACCTGGTCGGCGCGACACACGTAGCACAGGAAATACACTAGAATTGTAACTGGCACGACGCACCAGAGAGGCGTGGCACACCTGTTAGTGGGCATGGCGCACTTGCCTCCAAAGCCAAAAACTCATCCAAATGGCTTCCTCCAAGCTCCAAATTGTGCCAACCTCATTCCACAAGTAAGTTAACAATCCCAAGTGCCGTTGCAAGGGTTTTGGTCAGTTTTTATGGTGTTTCAATAGGTAAAAAACAAAATCTGAGTTCCTTGCACAATCAATTAAAAAATCTACCTAGGGTTTGTAAATTGCAATTTTTCTACCTATTCCCCCCTACCATTTCACATCCCCTCACTACAAATTCATTCACTTTTTTTCTCCTTCCCTCTTTTACCTCTTTTACTTACACTTACCTATCCCCCTATCCCCAAAATTGAAAACCCTAATCCCTAATCCCACTACTCCCAAACCCTAATTAACATCCCTAATCCCTAATCCTTGTTCCCCAAACCCTGCCATTCCTAAAAACCCTACAGTCATCACAAACTTCCACATTCATAGTCCCCATTATCAAATCCATGTAATTTAGCAGCAAATACCTATTGTTCCTATAAAATCTCTTCATACTCATCTAAGAAACATCAAATAATGGAAAACATGGAGACAGATTCATCTTGTGACAAAGATGAGGAAACATTAAGTGATTCCTCCAAAGAAATTCATGCACCAAGGAGACCTCACAAGGGAGGAAAACATATCCGTGAGGAGCCCACTACACTTACTGAGTTGTTTTCTTGCCCTCTTGTTGTAGCATGCTTCAAACATCAATCTTGCTACCAATTTTGTGAGATGGTGGAAAGAGTCAAATACCACCATGAGCTTGCCAGACTTTTTGTGCTCCATCTTCACAATGGCCAGGTCAATTTGGTAGGTGTGGCATTCACTTTGACACCTGAGACTATAGCTGAAGCAACAGGCATTCCGAACAGTGGAACAAGGGACAGTTGGTGGACAGAGATCATTATGAGCCTTATATCAAGGCTGGTTTTTAGAGGAATATCAGTAGGGTCTTCCCTTTAAGATGACACCTACCAGATACATATGCTCCCCTTATGAAACTCATAATTAAATATTTCAACTATGAAGGTTGATTTTCTCGCCTATACACCTATCATGTCAGATTATTGATGAATTTTACTAGGGTGAGGATGATGAACATCCCCTATTTCATATGCCGGAATATTGAGAAAATGACCACATTGGTGCAAAGGAAACCTCCTCATCAGCAATATAATAACATCTATCACTTTGCATTGATCAAGATTGTGGTTTTTCATCAACTTAGTTTACTGAGTGTTTCATGGGAGGATTTCATTTCACATGAGGTATTCACAAGCTCTCAAGTGCCCGCATCAGTTTTTCATGAGGCAGGAGAGCCTTCACATCAACAAGAGTTGCATGAGACTCAAACCACTAGTGTGCCAGTGTTTGTCACTTACCAAAAGCGCACAAGAAGATTGTTTGCAGTAGCAAAACGAGTACTATCTTCACCCGGGGTGGAAGGGGTCTCGTTTCCTTCAACAGCAAAGCAGGTACAAGATAAAGGTAAGCAACCATTGCATGATGAGGGGCCTGCAGGAGGTCAAGAGAAGGAGTTCATTCTCATTCAAGACAATGACTCTGATTTGGGCTCCCAAAGCTCAAAGCTCAAGGAAATCATCCAGGAACAACAAGCTGGCATTCATGACTGGTCTCTCAACCTGGAAAGATCCAAGTGGGTGATAAATCATCTTGAGTAAAGGAACAAATAGTTAGAGGACCAACAAACTATCATGGAGCTCCAAAACATAAGAGAAAACCGACAAGCAGCCAAGAGGAAGAAAATCAAGTTGACACCACTTGAGAAAGAAATGAATCTGATCGTGAATCTTAGCTTGAGAGGACAAACATGCACTTGGAAAAGATGCTGGAGAAGGCCAACATAGAGAAAAAGATGTTGATGCACATGGCCTATCACTATTTGGCAAGAAACAAAGTTTGCAAAGCAAGAATAAGGACTTTGAAGGCCAAGTTGGGGAAAGCTTTGAGGAAGAGCAAAGAGCAAGACAAGCTCAAGATTTTGGCTGAGGCTTCCTTAGCCCAACATAGCACTTGATGCAGGACACTCAGCCCAAAATTTAAGAAATTTGGCACACAATTTGTCAATTTTGAATTTTTGGAGCAAAACACAGATTTTTCTGCCTGGTGCATAGCGCCACCTGGAGCTCACTTTTGTTCGGGACCTCCTTTGGAGGAAAACTCAAAATTTTTGGATTCCTCATGGAAAATTATGAGTTCCCACAAATGGCCAAGAAATTTTGTCAAGTTTTGAGCTTCCAAAAGGGTCAAAACCATCTCAAAAATGCCCTTTCTGCCCCTTTTTGGCCACACAGAAAGAAGTGTTGGGAGAACTCACTTTTGGAGGGGAAAATGGACACCAAATTTAGAAATTTCACATGTTCTGAAAGTAGACAGATAGACCTTTCCAACAAGCCCACTTGGAGAAAATTTGGTGCACGGAAGGCCTCCAAAATCAGCTGCATAAAGGCGATATGCACAGGGACAATGGTGCGGCGCACAGGATGAAAAATTGACTTTTTTGCCATAAAACTCTGTGTTTTGCCTAGTTTTTTCTTAGTTTGACTTTTCTCTCTCTCATGGTCAAAATCATGATTTAATTTGATGGAATTTGATGTAAAAATGTTAAAATTTCACTTATGAAGGTAGATACATCATGAAAAGGTAGTTTGAAACTGAATGAATCAATTTCCTAGGTTTTAGAGGCAAGTTGTTCCACTGCCTACTTTTCAGTTCTTAGTTTAGATCTTGTTGAAACAACTCCTAAACTCATGAATTCGACCCCTAAAGCATAGCATGAGTTGTATGTTTCCTATATCTAGTAGTTTTTCAGTCATTGGTAAAGGTTAGACTCTTGTGAATGCTTTGAGCATTATTGTACATCATCTCTGCAGTTTGGCAAGGAAATAGACCAGGGTTTGCAGCATTTTGTGGGATTCTTGTGGCAAAGTGACTTAGTATTGTTGTTCCTTCTGTGATTCAAGTTATCATATGTTTATGTGTACCATTATCTCTCTCTTTTCTGCTTAACTAAATGAATCAAGTATAAAGGTGGAATTCATTGATGTTGTAGTGCTCTACCTTAGGGTTTATTTGGTTTTACATGTTTTCAACTATTTGAAGAGGACTCATGAAATTTCCATGCCCTCTCCAACTCCTCACCAGTCTTAAGACTCTCCATTTCACTTAATCTAAAGTACTAAAGCACTTGCCTACCTCGCCCCACAGAAAACTCTGCAAAACTGAGCTCATTCCCCGGACCCAAAGCTGCCTTCCCTATTTGATCTAGCAACCAACCACTAAAATCAAACAAAATCCTCTGAGAAAACATACCTAGCCTAAAATTAGAATTCATATAAGTCATCTCAAGCCTTACTTGCCATATTTTCTTTGAGATTGACAAGGAGAGATCCCTCTCCCGACCTGGTAGGGCTAGCTACTAGGTTAAGCGTGGTTTGATGTTACCCTAGACCTGCCTTTCTTAGTCTGAGGTAGATTTAGGCCTCTAACAGCTAGTACATTACATAATCCGAAGGAAAGAACCCTGTAGGAATATTTGCCCATGGAGACGTAAAAGTATTTTTATCTTGATCTTATGGTGCTATTTGGATTTGATTATACCCACTAAAACCATATAAGAATGAAAAATACTTCTTCCTTGCAAAGGTATCTAATACTGGATCTATAAAAGGTAGTGGAAAATGATCTTTTAAAGTAACTTTGTTTAATTCTCTGTAATCAATGCACACTCTCTAGTTTCCATTTTTCTTAGGAACAATCACTAAAGGTGACATCCACTCACTATATGATATTGGATAAATGAAATTCATATTAGGTAATTTTTGTAATTCCTCCTTAACAATTTCTCTCATATTATGATTCATCCTTCTCTGAGGTTGTCTAACTAGTTTTATATTTTCTTCAATATAAATATGATGCATACAAGCTTTAGGAACAATCCCTTTCATATCAGTGTACTCCCATGAATAAGAAGAAGAGTGTCTTTGTAGCATATGTATCAATTTTCTCTTTTGAAATTCTTCCAAATTATTGTTAATATTCAATGTTTTATTTGGAAAATCTTCTATTTGAGAATTGCCAAATTTTTCCATAGAATGTAAAGCCATTTCGTGAGATGATAAATATTTGATATTGCATTGTTCCTGAAAACTTTGATCTTGCTCATAGTATGAAGAAGAATCATTGTTATTCATTAAATTTATCAATTGATCTTCTTCATCTAATTGTGAAAAAGTATAAACTGGTTGCAAATCATTAAAGTCTTCATTATCATTATCTATAAAAATCTCACTTTTTATTTCAGTTATTATTTTTGCACGCGGATACAAGGTAAACTTCTTAGTGAAATTTCCATCAGAGATATACATATCACCATATATACAACTTATGAATGCATCAAATGTAGGTGCCAAGGTCTACCAAGGATCAATGGATGGCCTCATAAATTATTCTTGGGAGTTAAAATAATGATATCTACAGGATATTCCCAAGAATATAGAGAAACTTACACATATTCTAATACCTGATCTATTTTGATAACATATTGATCTGCAAATTGTAATAATGTGGGAGTATATTGAAGATTAGGAAGCTTAAGTTGCTCCATTGTTTGTTTACTCATGATATTGATGGCTGCTCCTAGATTAATTAAAGTATTTGGAATCTCAACACCATTGATATGAATTTTCACAATAGGACTACCAAGATCTAGATATTTTTGAACAATAGGTTTTCCCATCATGATATCAACAACTTTTCCTACCAATTTGATCTTTTTGATGTATTTTCTTTTTCTTCCTGGTTTTCTAATGCACAGATCCTTGATAGTTTTTGAAAATATTGGTATTTCTTTTATAGCCTGTAATACAGGAATTTTAGTGCAAATATTCTTAAGTTCTTCTAGCATATCATAATCTAGTAAAATAATTTTCCTTTCTATTCCTTTATCAATTTTAAGCCTTTCAGGAAAAGGTGGATCTTGCAAAGAAACATAAGGTTGTTCTACTAGAGGAACTATAGGATCTTGCTTTATTTGCTCATAATTTGATAGTATATGAACATATTCCTCTAGGTTAATGTTTTCTTGATCAAGATTTACATATTTCTCAGGAACTCCATTCTCTTTAGATTTTTGGATGACAGTCGTTGGTGACTTCTTTGGTGAAACCCTACCAGATCTAAGTTGAACGTCATTTAGACCTAACGGGTAATCATACAACCTTGAAAATTATGATTTTTAGCACATATGACACAAATTTATATACTATCAAAGGGGAATTCTCTTAGGGAATGTTTCTTTCTACACTTGGGACATAAAATAGATAATGCAACATTCTCAACTTTTTGCTTGTTTTGTATCTTAAGGGTATCTAGTTGTTCACTAAGACTCCCTAAGACATCTGTTTTGAAATTATCAATTATTTTTCCTATTTCAGCTCTACTTATTGTTCCAGTTGCATATTTATTAATTCTGGACATCACAGGATCTCTTAGATTTTTTTCAGTCCTAGCCTTACCCATAGAGATATGTTTACATAAATCACAAATTTCTCCAAATGAAAGTTGTGACACATCTCCCTTGCCCATTAAATTAAGAAGATCAATCAATTCATCTCTGATGGATTTTAACAAAAGAGATTTTAATGTTTCATCATCCAAATTATACATCTTAGCTCTTTTGATGTTCTAAGAAATTCTTTCAACTATATCTTCAAGGCTCTCATCCTCTTTTTACATCATTTTAAAGACTTCATCCTTGAGGTTATGGGGCATACAATAATCCGTGTATTTTTCTAAGAACACATTTTTCATTTCATCCCATCTTCTAACTGTATGTGTTCGTAATCCCATAAACCAATTAAGTGCTCTATCTTTAAGAGTTGTTGGAAACAATTTCAAATTTTGAGGATCAAGTAAGTAATCATAAGTTCTACATAGAACTTCAAACCCAAAAATAAATGTTTCGGGATACTCATGTCTTAAACCATGGAAATCAGGGAGAATGGAGGGTGAAATGTTCTTCATTGTAGTTGTGGTATCTTCATCAAATATGGGAAATCCATAAGGGTCTGGTTCTCCCCTACCACCCCTACCACCACCTCAACCTCCACCTCCTCCTCTATTTCCTCCTTTATCTCTTCCACATCCAATCCTAAATTCACCATCATATACATTATGCACTTCTCCTTCTCCTTCCCATGCCATTGTAGATTCTTCAGAGCTAATATCATAATAGGATTATCTTGCTTTTATTCTGGTTCCTCTACTAATGGTATGTTAAAACAAGTTTCTTCTTCTTCTTCTTCACTAGGTACCTCTAGTTCTTGCCTTAGAAGTTGTTCCCCTGTTGAAGAGAGGAAAATTACTCCTTATGTTGGGGATGTGGGTTTGTCAACTACAACTTTTGTAGAAGAAGTTGGTGAATCTATAGATTGGATTTCTGATCTATGCACCTCAGGAATTCTATGTCTACCTACCAATGATGGGATGTGAGTATGGTTGGATGGTGTGGCACTACGAGGTTTGGTGGAGTGAGTGGTTATGTTGGAATCGAACTTCTACCTCTACTTATAAATATACCTATATAATCCCTCTCTCTATGCATAAATGTTTTTTTATCATTTTTCAATTTATCAAATTAAAAACTCCTAAAATGTAATGCAAGTATGGAATTCTATATACACATCCTGAGCAACGACACCAAAATGTTTGGTAAATTATTTTTTGTTTATATAATCTTCGACAAAATCACATAACCAGACTTTTGTCGACGCGTTTCGAACCAACCAGTGTGGTTCATCGTCAGGACAAGTTGAAGAACCAATCCGGCTTAGCTTGACTAAATAAAGTGTGCAGAGACTCCAACGGCTATAATGCTAACGGCTAATTTTGACCTAATGAACCTAGTCAAACCACTAATTTTATTATTATTCTAAGAATATTAATAATAAAATTAGTGGTTTGACTAGGTTCATTAGGTCAAAATTAGCCGTTAGCATTATAGCCGTTGGAGTCTCTGCACACTCTATTTAATCAAGCTAAGCCGGATTGGTTCTTCAACTTGTCCTGACGATGAACCACACTGGTTGGTTCGAAACGCGTCGACAAAAGTTTGGTTATGTGATTTTGCCGAAGATTATATAAACAATGTTATGGATCACAGAAGTCTAAATTCCTTAATAAATTATTTTTTCTTAATTTACTTGATTAATTGTTAGCCATGATTCATGTACTTGTGAAATGTATGTGCACTATATATGCTAGGATTCTTCTTGTGAACTAATTGCTTCTAAAAATGAAATTAGTTCTAACTATGGACACAAATTGGAGATAATTACGGACATGTTATTTCACTCTAAAGTGATATTAAATCCTCATTAATCGAATTAAAATCTTCGTCTTTGCAGAAAATTGAAATCTACTTTAAGTTGCATAATTCAAAACTTCCTTCTATGAAAGTAATATGTTGGAAAAAGCCAAAGTTCATGAAAATACAATCTAATTTTACTTTGTAAAAAACAAAGCATTCTACACTAACTTGGAAAAGAGGACACTCTTATGCTAGATTGCAGTAAAGAAATCCTATATTAATTACATGAAGGAGAAATTTCCTTAAAAATATCTACTTACTGAGGAAAAAAACGGAAATCTTTACAACTTTAAGAATGATTACTTGTGTGCATATTTATCCTCTAAAGAGTGTTTCATTAACAATTAAGAAATCAAAATTGTGAAATGATCAAGTGCTAGAAAGGAAATGCATTCAATAACTGAAATATTTTTAATGATTTTATGTTTATGAGTACTCTACAACCAAATGAAAACAATTCGAAATGTAATTACAATGGAAAACAAATTCTTAAAAGGAATGATAATTTACAATGCGGAAAACAAAACAAAAACTTATGAATAATGTTGTATCTGTTTCCCGTAGGTAGTCCTTGGCTGCAAAAACTACGTCAGGAAACCAACTCAACCAGCCTTTAGGTTCAAGCTGGCCCTTGAACCAGAGGGGGCTCCCTCAGTTGTTACGAGGCTTTGTTTAACGCTATTCACCTCTCACTAAACAACAACCTTTGAAGCACAATGGCCAGATTTAAGGTTTTGATTGGGGGTGGTTGGTGATCAATGACAATCCCTAATCATGATTAAAGGCCTCTCTCATAGGGTCCCTTCTGAAAGTTTCGGCTTCCAGCTTGACAAAATGATAGCTTTTTCAAGAATTATGGTAGAAGAATGTAAGGAGATTCCTAATAATTGAGAAATCAAATTGACTACTTAACAACTAGGGAAATTTGGATGCGTGTAAAATATTTCTGCAACCCAAAAAAACATATTCAGAGTATTCAAGAAGGCCAAACTAAAAGCAATTCTAAGAGGAGCTACTTCAGACAGATAGTCCAATAAGCTAATCTATTTTAATGGCTGTCAGAAAGCACAAAACAAAACCAATCAAAGAGGATTTATCTTGGACAAATAGACCTATAAGCTAATCTCTTTCTAAAGATAATGATTTTGCAGACCTTCCTATAAACACTTTTATCATGTGTAGAAATAAGATATGAAAAAAACTATGTAAACTTTGAAACGGGAACTATAAACTCAAAAAGGGAACTCTGGCCAAAAAACTCCGAAAAAACATAAAAAACAATGCTAAAAATGAAAAGTGTGTATACTGGAACGATGATTTTATTTTTTAGGGGTCAATTTTGAACATGTTTTAAAAATGGCAGTGACTACGAAATTTTCATGCAAAATATAGCTTCAAAACGAAAGTGATGATACTGGAACAATGATTTTTTTTTTAGGGTCAATTTTCAAACTTTTTAAAAAATGCTAGTAAAACCAAATTTTTATGTGCCAAACAAAGTTGTTTATGAGGAAAAAAACACATTAATGTTTTTGGTAGAATATCATTTTTCTTTCCTAAGTATAAATTCAACATGTTTTCAACCATAACATGCTAGATACAAAAGAAATTGAATTTTTTTCAACTATAAAATTAAAAAACCATGACATTATGAACGAATTACATCACTAAATGAATTCAAAAGTCATTATTTGTATATTGAATAAAACATACATTATATCTCTAATTTAATATTGCATTGTAGATATTTTAAACAATAAAAATTATCATAATTAAGACATATAATCCAACAACATAAAAATGCCTCATAACTTCTCATTTAACACCATATGGAAATCATTAATTTTATTCCAAGATACGATGCATACATCAGTTATATAAACTCCCTTAAACAATTATTCAAAATCACTCATATTTTCTTGAACACCATCAGAATTCACATCTCTAGATGAGTGACTGGATGCTGACGAAGATGTTCCATATTCTTCTCTTTCATCAACTAGTGCCTCATCTGAGTCCACATGCATGCCCAACACTTCAGGTTTCAAAATTCTTCTAGATCTACGACTGGTTTCAACAGACTCCCTTCTCAACATTGTTTCTTCTAGTAACAACCTTTTCAGAATCTCTATCGTCTTGAAGCGGAGAGTTCCTCTCTTTGTTAAATTGAAGTCATAAACAAGTATGTCGACATCCTCTAATTTTAATATGTCTGTGCGGTGGCGATTTATATTTGTACCCTTTCTTTTTCTCTTTCCGCCATTTTTTTGTCAACTACCATCTCTGGCTTATACACACCATTGAATGGGTGTGTATTTGTGGCATATCAATGTACTTCAACACTTGTAACATCCTCATTTTATGTAAATACCTTTATAACTTTAGCAACCCAGAATGGATAGCCATTGGGATCTCCATTTGCTAGCACTGCAATCATGTAACCCTCCTTAATATCCTATACTGAACCCCTGTAAAGGTTTTCCATGGCTTCATGTTGTGCATGAGACCTTCTAGAACTAATATACATCTCTCTTTCCTCTGCCTGTGAAGAATTAATAATACCTTGAGATTGTTGTTGTTCAACAACGTTTATTTCCTCATGTTCATTCGACACATTTTGTGGCCAAATAAATGGATTTTTCAAAGGTATATCTCCATTTGTTGTTGTTGAAATGATATCACTTTGATTATTGAAAAATGACTCCCACCAAACTGAATCAACAATGTCAAAGTACTCATATGTATAACTAATACATTTTTTAATTTCTTCTAGGAAATCAGAATAATTTATATCTCTATTTTTTCTGCGTGCATTCTGAACTTCACCAACTGATTGTAATAACAATATTTTTGATGCAAATATTGGATGATCTGGAATGAACTTCAAAAATTTAAAACCTGATGATGGTGCCCATTCTGCAGTAGCTGAATACTTCTTGCCCCATATTAGTGTTTTCCCATTAATTTTTTTGATACGAAACTGATGTTGGAAGCTAATGTCATTAAGTTGTTCAATGCATTTCCCCTCACCATATGATCCCAGAAAAAACCTTCGCATGTCAACAGTTTCTTACAACACATCAAAAGTAGGCTCCGGCATGTATGATTTCTTAAGACATTCAATTAGTGATGGCAAGCTCCCAACTTGCTTCCTCCTCAATATGACTGAAAAACGAATGAAAATTTGATCAATATGGTCATGAGTGTTCCCAACAAGAAGGAAACCAACCTTTACCTTTTGAAAATTTCTTAATTCAACAAGCATGTTTAGATATTCAAAGACAACTTGATTTTTGTTTTCACGGCAAGTGTTTTCCAATTGTAGATACAAAACTTTAGGAAGATTACCAGACCAATGAGAAATCACATCATGAATTATGGTTATGGTCAGATTTGCATCATTATGAATATTTGGAGCTATGAAGTACACCCTTGGCAACATTTTCCCATTGAAGACCATACAACTGACCAAGTGAAACTGAATAAAATTTTCTTCCTGTAAATTTTTGGGTGTGCGAACAAAATGTGGTAAAAGTGTTTTCTTCTGGCCCATACCATCAATTATCAAACCCAAATATTTATTTGGATTATCATAACATATCTTTCGATGCTTGTACAACTTCTTCCTTTCGTTTGTTTGTTGTTCGTGATGATCCTGAAGTTCTTTGACAATTAAATCTACACAACATAAAAGAAATTCATTAAGAAATATTTTTTCATAGTTGATGACTATACAATTTTAAAAGTTAAAGTTATTAATGCTTACCTCTTTCTGACCCTTCACATTTGTCCCTTTTTTATTTAAGAGAAGCACATGTACTGCAAATCCCCATCCTTGTCTTCTTAGGAATACGAACATTGTTGAATTCTTTCTTCCATACTTTCACAAAATATTGATATGTAATAAACCGGCCATGTCCCTCAGCACCTTCTGCATATTCTTTGTATAAGTTGTAGATTCTCGTCTTGAAAAATTATCTGGAATATGTATTGTCTCTCTATTTGGCATACACTCTCCATGATTTGAAAAGAAATCTTTCATCCATGACATTGCAGTATTTGATAATGGCCCAAACTGTCTTTTATGATGTACTTTTGAATAAAATGTGGGATCCTTTTCCAAATTTTCTTGAATTCTCGAGAGATGAAAATTCCCAATCGAATGAAACATTTTGAAAGCTTTTCTACAGATAAATAAAGTCCCAATATGATAATCATAACCTGACAATGTAGATTGCATGCACCCAACTAAATATGAATTTTGCATGCTTTTATTCATTGACAAATATATCTTCCTGCTTTCTAATGCAAATTTGAAATCCATATGTTTCAAGCAATCTTTTTGGCAACATTCACTTGAAATGAGAGCGCTGATAGAACTTCTTCTCGTCAAATATTCTGCTCTACCCCTTGTATAACTAGAACATCTTGCATTGATACGAAAAGGTCTGCTCCTACTCCTCGATACAATATTTCTTGGTATTATCTCCATCATTGGATCATCATTTGTATAAGGATTTTCATCATCATTAAGAGGAATGTTATCCACACTATGATCAGCTCTGCTTTTCAAATATTGACTTGGAGGATATTCTTCATCTTCCCCTTCTTCAATGCTACTGTTGTAGTCCTTAGAATTCGGACTGAATGGAAAATCTGATTCGATGTTTAATGGATATTGTTCCTCATGTGCATTGTCAGTGCTACTCTCATAGTCCATAGAATTAGGACTACGTCGAAAATGTGACTGTTTACTTATTGAAGATGCTACATCCTGTCCTTTGTCACTGCTACCTTTATACTCATTAGAATTAGGACTAAGTGCATCATCCTGTCCTTCATCACTTCTGCTCTCATAGTCCTTAGAATTAGGATTAAGAGGACACAGTGACACTCCACTCTTTTGAAATTCATCATCACACTCTTCATAATTGTTGCTCTCATAGTCCTTAGAATTAGGACTAGTGGACATCGTGACACTCCAATCTTTTGAAATTCATCATCCCACTCTTCATCACTGCTGCTCTCATAGTCCTTAGAATTAGGACTAACTGGACACTGTGACACTCCATACTTTTGAAATTCATCATCATGCTCTTCATAACTACTACTCTCATAGTCCTTAGAATTAGGACTAAGTGGACACTTTGACACTCCATTCTTTTGAAATTTGTTATCACACTCTTCATCACTGCTGCTCTCATAGTCTTTAGAATTAGGACTAAGTGGACACCGTGACACTCCATTCTTTTGAAATTCGCCATCACGCTCTTCAAAACTGTTGCTCTCATAGTCTTAGGACTAAGTGGACACCATGACACTCCATTCTTTTGAACTTCACCATCATGCTCTTCAAAACTGCTGCTCTCATAGTCCTCGAAATTAGGACTAAGTGGACATCGTGACACTCCATTCTTTTGAACTTCACTGTCATGCTCTTCATCACTGCTGCTTTCATAGTCCTTAGAAGTAGGACTAAGTGGAATATGTGACTCTTTATTTATTTGAAATTCTCCATCCCCTCTTTCATCAGTGCTGCTCTCATAGTCCTTAAAATCAAGACTAAGTGGAATAATTAACTTTCTATTCATAGTGGAAGAATTCCCGCTGTATTCATCAATATGAATAGAGTTGTTACGCGATGAAAATGTTGATGGTGTATAAATCAAAACTTCACTATCAGAACAATCCATCCCTTTCAAATAGAAGATGTTGAATGATACAAATGGAGAGTCTCCTAAAGATATTATATAGCTTAAAGAATGAAATTTTCCCTCCAAAAAGTTTGGCGAAAATATTTCCCTCCAAAAATTTTCGCTAAAATATTTCCTTCCAAAAAGTTTGTTAGATTTATTTATCTCCATTATTTTATTCTACAATTGATTGAAAAATGTAAACTAATTTTTTTAATGAAATAAATCATTAAAATTAAAATTGTAAACTACAACTTCTACATTAATTATTTTAATAGTTAAAGTATATAATATTTACTAAACGATTGATTTTTTAAAAAATATTTATAATGTATTCTAAAACAAATTAATCCCACATTCAACCCATTGTAAAACAATTCTACAATATTCACTTTATAATATTTTAAAACAAATTATCCCACATTAACCGTACGATAAAACATCTCTGTAATTTCACTTATATATTAAAATTTCATTATCACTATTACTCACATCACATCCAGGTTTTCTGAAAATCGTTGAAAGACTCGTGAATTTGTAGAGCAGCTACATTGCTATCAACAACATATTCAATGAAGAATTCTCGCAATTTAAAGGTAAGTTAAATTTTTTTCCTTGAAAATTTTCATATTAAATTAGTTTAATGAAAAAGATTTTATTTTATTTATTTTAATTAATAATTTTTCAGAGCCGAAATAACAATTACGTCCGTCATGAGCATAGTGGACCCGATCAAACTCAATCACCCAATAGCCGTGGGTGGGCCGCCGTGGTGTTGCGGGGTGGGTGGGGAGGTCGGGTGAGCGGGCGGGGTGTGAGGGCGGTAGGGGGTGTGGGGGCGGTGCTCGCCCAACCCCCGCGGTGGGCGGGCGAGCTGCCGGGGTGGGTGTCGTAGCCTGACTCGCCCCTACCTCCTACCCCCCCACCTGACACCTTCAACCCCTTCACCCACATGCTGCACCCCTGCCCCCTTAACCCCCCCTCCACATTCCGCCTCCTCAACGCCACCCTCATCTCCAACCACGAACCCCCCAGACCCCTCACCCCCACATCCCCACATGATTCGCCAACCATCCCATCCCCATCCGCACCCCCCCTTCGACCTCCACGCGCCCACGCCGCCCCTATCCCCTCACCCACACCCACTCGCCCTCCCCCTCACCCTCATCCCCCCACACCCACTCGACCGCACCCCACATCGACCCCTCCACCCACGCCCCCTCACCCGCACGCCCTCCCCCTCATGCACCCTCCCCACCCACGCTCTCCCCACCACTTGACCCACACGCCCTCCCCCTAACCTACCCCCCCGCGCCCTACACCTCACCCACCCCACCCATGACCTCCCCTCGCCCCCCACGCCGCCGCTCCCCCCATGCCCTCCCCCTCGCACATGTTCCTCGCCCCACCTCCCTCCCTCCCCCTCCCCATCCTAGCGCGCTCCCCCTCTCCCACGCTCCTCCTCCCTCACGCTCCCCCGCGCCCTCCCTCACACTCCCCCTTCCTCACCCTTGCCTCGCACCCTTCCCTTCCCCCTTCCTCACCCCCATCCACCCCCTCCCTCCCCACCTCCCCGCGCCCTTCCCCTTCCCCTCCCCTTCGCCCCTCCCACCTCACCCTCCCTCCCCCCATGCCCTCCCCCTCACACACGCTCCCCCTCCCCCCCCGTGCCGTCCCTCCCTTCCCGCGGGTGAGGGCGAGGGAGCGTGGGTGAGGGGGAGGGAGCAGGGGTGGGGGGTAAGGGAGAGGGAGGGAGCGTGGGTGAGGGGTAGGGCGCGGTGGGGGGCGGGGGGGGATGAGGGGGAGGGAGGGCGCTAGGGGGGTGAGGGTGGGGGAGGGAGCGTGGGTGAGGAGGAGGGTGTCGGGAGGGGGGGTGAGGGGGGCTGTGCGGTTGAGGGGAAGGGTGTGGGATGATGGAGGGGTGGGCGGAGGTCGTGCAGGTGAGGGGGCTGGCGTTGGCGAGCATGGGCGAGGAGGGTGTTCGGGTGAGGGGGCAGGTAGAGAAGGGGAGGGCAATGGAGGGCGAGGGTATGTGAGAGTGCCTAGTGTGTGAGGGGGTGGGAGGTGTGAGGGGGTGTGGGAGGGGTCGGGTGGGTGGGGGGGCAAGAGGGGTGGGGGAGAGGCGGGTTTGTGCAAGGGGGTAAGGGAGTGTGTGAGGGGGGGCGAGAGGGGTGTGGGAGAGGCGTGTGGGTGTGAGGGAAGAGGGTCAGCGTGGGAGCATGGGTGTGGAAGGGGGCCGGGTACGAGTGGGGATCGGGAGGTGGGTGGGTCAAGGGGGCCAGGTGCGGTTGGGGATGGAAAGGTTGGTAGGTCAAGGGGGCCCGGTGCGGGTGAGGATGGGGAGGTTGGGGGCCGACCCACCCTGCCCGGCGCCCCCCTGCACGCTCGTCCCCACCCACCGCCCGCTCGTCCACACCCGCGCACCCCTCTCGCCCACACCCACCCGGCCCGCTCCCCGACCCCGCCCGCCTTCACCCGCTCGGCTGCCCACCCCACCCCACCGTCCCTCACCCGACCTCCCACCTGCCCACCGACCCGCCCGCCTCCAACTCGCTCGCCCGCTCGTTAGGGGTGGCTGGGTGATTCTGATTATACAAATAAAAAATTTATGATATATTTTCATTATTGATTTAAGTTAATATGTTTTTGTTATTTACTGATTTATGTGTTTCTATTTTTCAGGAAAATGGCATCAAAGAAAATGTCTGTGAATCTTTCTAGACCAAAGACTCTTAAAGGTGCATCTTTAAGAAACATTGGTGAACGAACTCCACTTGAGCTCAAGGCTACAAATCTTTCAAGTGCCTCAAGTGATAAGAAGATGATTTCAGACTGGAAGAATTCAAAAGAGGTGAAATTTCCATCAAGAATCTGGTATGTGAAAGAAAAAGAAAGCACAAATGTGAATATATATCTCTATATTGATATACCAAATGATAATGGAATTTTTGAGGTGATGGGAAGAGTCATAGATATGTGTTCGGTACCGGACACTGAAGTTGTTTACATACTTACAAAAAGCTCCCAAGTCACATGAAAGGATTAAATACCGACTATCATATCATTGTATGACACGAGAGAGGTATCTACAAAGTTGTGTAAACAAATCATAAATGAGATGACACAAAACATCGTAAGTATTGTTATTTATATTTGTATTTTGCGTTCTTGAAAGTGTCTCGCTATATTTTTTTTAACTTTGTTTTTTTATTGACATATGATATTTTGTTGAAAGTTGTTCAATTAGGTTGGGAGGCATTCTTTTCATAGAGCATGATATCATGAAAGTTGTCAGTAGTTTTTACTCAGTGTCAGAAGAAGATATGGAAAGCAAGCAAAATGTAGTAATTGATGATGCTACAAAACTACATCCAAAGAATCAGAAAAAAGGCCTTTGGTGGATAAATCTAGTAAGGGTAAACAAGTTACTTTTGAGGACGATGAAGTTGAAACTGACAGTGAAGCATATGTTGCCATTACTGAAGATGACATTGGAACTTGGAAGAGCCATAAAATACCAAAAGTAACAATGCCCAAGAATAAATCTATTGGGGATGTTATGACGAAGAAAAATAAAGTTGAAGATTTTGAAGCAGTCACTATGAGCAGTCAAAAACCTAGTGAAACTTCAAAAGAAAGCAGAGAAATCATTACACCAGGAGCTGATTTAGAGGATGACATTATCAAAACAAAACAAAATGCCATTCGAGAAAATTTTACAAAGAGAAACTTAATTGATGGTGGTCGTAAATTTCAGCTTAATGTCAGGCAAACCTATAAGGCAAGTGAAGGACAATGTCAATATCAAGTTAGAAAGCCACATCATCTGCACGTTCACAACTTGAAGACATTGATGAGGTACAATCCATATGCTCATGTGGCTAGTTATGCGCTTCTTGTTGATCCACTTCAAGTTCCCAACAAAGAAGCATTTGATAAGTCAAAATGTTTTGAATACAATTATTATGTTGAGGGGAACCATTCTGTAGAAGCTCAAAGACAATTGATGGAGGAATATCCTAATAACCCACGTTTTGAAACAATGAAATGTATCATTTACGCTGGTTTATCAGATACAAAAGCAAAGTTAGTGGCATGGGATTATAATTCGGATTATGAATATAGGATGTCTATGACTTTCATCCAAAGGGTTAGATTTATTCATAGTGAATTTGAAGAAAAATGTGGTGGGGATATGATAAATGTTACTGCAGATTTCCGAAAGGAATGTTGTATGGAAATAGGTTATCAAATTGAAGAGAAAACCAATTCAAAAGGTGGAAAAGGCAACAAAAATAGTGATTTATTCAGAGGTGTTGATAACATTTTCCAATTGGCATTTAGAACTGGAGATGTTTGGAAGTTGATTGATGAAATTTTTAGCATGTGGGAAGACATTGCCATTAAAAACCAGAGGGTCAAAAAGTCTAAGCCATTGATATGTAGCAACAGTCAATCAGCTCCTAAAATGAAACAGCTTCCAGACGATATGACTATCACACCTTGGAGGGCGATGCAAGGAGTGAAAGATGAAAAAATTGTCAAAACAATATTATTTCGTGTGAGGTCAGGGGAAGTATCATTGGAGGAAATGTTTGAAGAATTTCAAAAGTAAGTCTGTTGAATTATTTTTATTTATTTCTAGATTATAATTATATTTTAAATAAAACATGTTGTTCTTGGTAGTATTTGTTATACATATCATTATATTAACTTTTTGTTACTTTATCTATGCAGTCACAAAGTTTACATGAAAATTCAAGAACAAATGGTTAGATTGTTGAATGAAAATAGTTGGGATGATGTTGTACGCAACTATCCATATTCAAGTTCTACATCAACATTAAAAGCTTTTTATCTTGCATTTAAAAATGTATCTTGATTTATACATTCATTTTTATTCACCTATGTACTATTTTTAATTTATAACTTACACATATATTTGTTTATTTCATAAAAGATGAGGAAGGATGATAATGGAGCGCCAGATAGTTTCAAAACCTTTATTGAAAAAATAAAGATCGAAAGACTGAGGAAGCAACGTATTAAGAATGTTCAACTTGATCCAACTCTTAATCATTTCATTTGGAATGGGCTAGACACTATTCAATATCAAGTATTACAAGGTGACTGTGAAGACATTGCTAAACTCATACCTAAAAGGGATTATGCCCTAGTCATTGCAGATATTCCCCATGGTTTCAATATTCCAAACATTGACTATGATAGTGACCCTTATACTTATCAAGCTCTTAGTAAAGTGGTTGCGGGATTTGTAGAAGTCACGTCATCACCATTATGGAGATTTATGACATTTCATTCAGACACACAATTGGAAATGATATTGTCAAGCTTCAAGGGGAAAAAAATTCAAGGATGCAACTTACATGGTAAGACATTTAAAATGTATATTTGATTAATGTTGAAAAATTTATTTATGTACAAGTTAATTGAACTTTTACTATTTCATGTTACAGGAAAAAGTCAAATCTTCTTAACAATGAAGATCAACCATTTATAAATGATTGGGAGTTCATTCATATTTATAGTTGGGCAAAAGATGATAACCATGTGTCTATGATTTTTAATCGGGTAGACGGAAAGAGTCATATCCAAACACTGACTTATGATGCTGTTGTGAGAAAACTAACATATGAAGACAAAGGAGCAAAAGGAGAGATAGTTAACAGTTATCAAAAACCACAATTATTTATTAACTATCTTATAGACATGTTCAAATGAAGGAGATTGGGTTCTGGATTTATTTTCTGGCTCAGGTAAGTTTTATTATATGGAATTGAATTTCAATATGTTATTTTTTAATTAATATGTCATTGTACTAATTTAGTTCATTATTTCTTTTGTGCTTGATAATTAGGTACAACACTAACATGTTGCCTTCAAAAAGGAATAATTTTCATTGCAATTGAAAAAGATCCAGTACAGTGCAATTTCATTCAACAAAGAACTAATGCTCTTCAATTTCTTCCATATGCGATGCAAGAAATTGGGTTGAAGAAAGGGGACTTTAGTGAATCACGTATGGCAAAAAAGGCAAAGGAACCCTAACCATCATTACATGGAATGTTTGGAAAGAAATACATTGGGAGATTCACAAACATCAAAGATCCATTAGAAGAGGAGAATGAGCAAAAGGAAACAAAAAATATTGTGGAAGAAGACAATGATGAAGCTCTAGAGGACGAAGAGTTTGGATTACGTGACTTTGTTGATTAAATTTAAGTTATGCTTGGAAATCAAGCTTTGCAATGTTTTGACTTTGACATTTTATGAGAAGAATAAACACTCAATTAGGGTTGTTATGCGTTCAATATTTGTAATATGTGATTTTCGCATTGATTTTTAAATTAATCATTATTTTTTGAAAAAAAAAGTGATTATTATTATTTTTTGACATGAAATTCATAAAAAAAACTATTATTTAACCATTTTTAGTTAAAATTTTCGTATAAAAATTGTGATTTTGATTTGTCAATTCTAGCAAAAAATTATCAAAACTCGTAGTTTTTTAGCTATATTTATGTTAAAAATGGTTATTTTTATGTCCATTGTTAAAAAATATTGTTTTTTAGAAACAATTATTTCATGTGGATTGAAAAATTAATTAAGGATGTATAAATATGTAGAATATCGAAAAATCAAAATATCGACCTTCTAATTTAAAATGCAAAACAATAAAAACCTCACTACGAAAAAATTAAAATTAAAATAAAAAACAAGAAAATATGAAGAAAACGACCACTTCAAAAATTATCAAATTTACAAAATAATTATTTACATTTTATACATTAGAAAATTTAAAGCCAAAAAACAGGTCTTTTAAAAAAAGGGTGTGATGCAAAATACCCACTTTTTCAAATCAGCATGAAAATCACTACCATTCTAAAACGTAATGTACATAAAAAAAAATTAAAGTGCCAAAAACTATGCTCTAAAAAAAACATGTGTGTTCTGTATCACCCATTCTCAAAATCAGGTCACTTTTTTGCTATCTCTACGAAATGGGTAACAGTATCAGTTCCCATTTCAAAGTTTACTTTGATAAAATTGGAAAAACATACTCGAAGCAGAAAATTTTGTCAAAACTAGAGCCGTAAGGCTTTCATTAGAAAAATTACAACAGAAGCCTTATTACAGAGTGAAGAGTCTTGGCATCAAAAGCCAATCCATATTACTTCAATTGATGAAGTACTTATATAATTTCCTTACAAAATATCTTGATAAAAATATCAAGAGCTATTACAAATATCTGAAAACTGTATTACAAAAGTAGAACACAAATAAATGTAACTAAAACTATTTGAAGAGTTCTTGTACTATCCTTGAGGATTTCTGTTGATAAAGAAGAGAAATTCGAATTTGATTGCAACTCGTATTTGATGAGGTGGCCTCCAAGTCACTAATTCTCTTTGAGCTTTTTCCTCCCGAATTTCTGAAAAGTAGTGTCCAATCATCCCTTTGAATATCTCAATTCGTGATAGCTATGTGAAAACTAAGAGAGGTTTTTGTATTCTAGTATCTTAGGAAAAAAAAACCTCCTCCATTTTTCAAGATTTATCTCTGATTATACACAATAGTTTTTGAAAAAAGGTGGCTTAAACAGGACATTGCATAGTCGAAAAAATAGGCCAAACATGATGAGAGTGTATATAGCAACCCCTGACACCTATGTGAAAAGTGAGATAGGCTTTTGTATTATCGAATCTTATGAACCAAAACCTCTTCTAGTTTCCAAATATTCATCTTTGTTTACTCACAATATCCTCTGCAAAAAGGTGACTAAAACAAGAAATTTCTGGAAAAAATTCCTTCAAAGATGCATTTGCATATCCCAATCCATAATAGTTGTTACAAAACTGAGAGAGGTTTTTATACATGAGGATGTTATCAACAAAAACCTCTTTCAGGTTTTGAAAACTTGTTCTCAACAATTTGTAAACCGTGTTTGAATTTACTTTATTACATCATTTAATCATGTTTAAATGCATGATCAACTAAATCAACCAGCTAATGAAACTTAAATTTATATTTTGAGGGTGCATTTACTCTTGCAGACCCATTTATTATTTATAAACTATTAAAACCTATTATGTCAGCAAATTTAAATGATCAAAACTGATCATGTTACAACAAATAAAACCTCACAGCTCACAGGGGGCCCTCCCGGAGTGCAGGTTTGACTAGTGCTCAAAAGCTTCTTTATGCATGCATTTGAAAACAATAGTTATTTGTATTATAAAACAGAGTATCAGTCTTTTCCACAAAAGAACTATAAACTTAGAAATAAAAACCTTACGTCTCTTGTCTCGCTTACACCATTTATACAAATTATAAAATGACTTTAAAAGAATTTTAAGCCGATATGCTATGAATCATTTCGACACCTACAAGACAGATCTATGTTAGATTTCAATCTCTTTATGAGTTGCTATTGAAAAAGAAATTCATAGGAGATTTTATTTCGATCTACAGTCTTGACAGCTAATCCAATATTCATTCTTGCTAACTTGATGTTTGTTATTTTTCCGCTACTTGTGTTTCATTGCTATACACAATTCTGAGGTTTGACTTTTCCTTTGAATTCAATATTTGTTTAACCCGCGTAGCTTGCCAAGTAATTCCAATAAGTGGTTGTCCATATGGAAGCCATTTTTCACCTTTTGGTAGTCTTTTTCCTTTCACTAAAGCGTTGCAACCTGTCTAACAATGGATTCTGCTATGTAAACAAATATCAGTTATAGAATGTTTGTAATTCCATAGTTGTAAGAATATTTTCATCATAATTCATTAAGAATCAGAGTTATGGATGATGAATACATTTTTTATAGTTGAACTTGACCCTAAACATGCTATGTCTTCTACAAAATGGTGAAAAGAAGGGCAAAGACGAATAATAGGGAAAAAAGGATAGTAAAAAAGAAACAATTCTAGACTTCAACACGAACTATGAATGGAAGTTCCTAAGAAGCAATATGTGAAGAAAGTAAGGAAATATCGTGAAAGATGCAACTACTATCACATAAAAATGGAAATCAACATCTGATAACTAGAAGAATTGATCCTGACATCTCCATGGAAAAGGAATGAAGACTCTAAAGAAGTTTGGAAAGGAAGATGACACTTGACATTTAATATATTTTTGGAGATGTGTCAATATGAATGTAGGATGTTGATACAAAAAGTAGATATAATGATGTATGACCGTCATAAGGTAATTTGATGTTCATTGTTTATTTATGAACAATATTTGGATGGGCCAATGCAGGGCTACCAAAGGAAGAGTTGTAGATGTCATCTACAACTGATACTCATGAGGTGGGATTATAAGATCCTAAAGAAAACATGATGTGGAGAAGATAGTTGTATGAAGGAAAGCCAAATATGGATTAATGAATCACTTTCCAATTAAAGAAAGGATGACATGAATGAAAGTGATGGATGACTAATTCCCTATGAAGAAGTCCCAAAATATGTAGGTTCCATAACAAAGAAGAAATTTATGACATCAAAAGAGGGAGTCTGCCAAGAAGCTGGTTGTCCCATAATCTCCACCTAAAGAGCTACTTGAAGCATGTCCCTGGTTAAGGGGAGGCTTGGTCAGGTCCCTGGTTATGAAGGAGCTTGGATAATTTTCTTTTATAGGAATGGGTGCATTTCTTCATTGGAATGGGTATATCCTCCCAAGTTGAGAGGGAGAGGTAGACACATCATTCTTGTCTTCACTTGGGAAGAAAAAATGGAGGATTAGGTAAGAATATGGAATCTGATACTCTTTGAGGATGTGGTAGGGCATCCAATATAAGAGTAGTCATAGAGGACCGATATTCTTTGAGGAATAGGAATCCAAGATAAGAATAGCCATGGTGGAACATACCCTGAGAGAACCTGGTTGGGGTATGTTCTGAGAGAGACAATGATGAGGATGTCTATAAATCATTGGTCTCGCCAACATTGTGCTCTAATATTATGGAGAGATAGAGTTGTTAGTAAAGGAATTGCTGTGTAACAATGTCAGATGATATGATGCTATACAAATGGGTTACCAATCTGACTCTTCTTATGATAATTCTTCATATTGATAATTTCCAAGTACCTTGTATGGATTATGAATACCTCCCTAGTTAAGAGGGAGTGTTGAAATATGTAAATAGTTTCAGTCTTCATAATGGTATATGTAATCATGATTTTATGTATTTAATGAAAAGAGAAAAATAAATTTATTATGTGTTCTTGAGGCATGGGTTTCATGCTCAAGGGAAATTTATTTTTAGGTCAAGCACCCATTGAGTGCTTCTAGGTTTTTCATAGTCAATTAACTCATTTTCATGTATTGAATACCCATTTGGGCATGTTACATATTGTAAAGAAAAATTTATTGAGTCAAAATAGAGTTAAAAGGCCCTCCAAGACCTTGTCATGGCACAAAGATCAAGTCGACCTACATGAAGTGACAAGTCAACCTCAAGATAGAAATTCATACCCCTCACAAGCCTATAAATAAGAAGGAACTTGACCTCATTTTCACACTCACTCAAGCAAGTTCAATCTACTCAAGAGAGAAGCTGGAAAAGGAAAAAGATGATCAAGATCAAATTTTTTGGGCCTCTCTCTCTTTCGTTCTCTTTCACCAGGGTTTCTACAATTTCTGGGCTAGACGCAATTCTAAAGTTGCATCGAAGCTGTTAAGATACAAGGTTGAAGTTGTGAAGTTGCAAGGTCAAAGATGTGAAGCTGCAATGTCGGATCTACCTCTATATCGAAGCTATGAAGCTTCTAGGTCGAAGATGCATCAAGGTCAAAGTTGTGAAGCTTCTAGGTCGAAATTGTTGAAGCTGCTATGTTGAAGTTGCATAAATTGTTGTTGGGGTCAAAGTTGCTAGAAGATTGAAGTTTGTTGTTAGAAGTTGTGTAAGGAAAGCTCATTAATAAAGAAGGATGAATTGGTATTGGAGGGTATTGGTCAAAGGTCATAGGTCTTGAAAGTCATCAATTGAATTTATATAAGGAGAGAATGATTCTTGTGGGTTTTCCTATCAGTTGGAGAGGTTTTGGCACTGGTTGATCGCATATATCTTGTGTCCTATTGTCTCATTGTTATTTATGATTTTAGTAGTTTTTTGATGATAGAGAACACTAATAATAATAAAAGAAATAATAAGTTAATCAATTAAATTCAAAACTACATCACAAGAAGTTATCAAAGTAAGAGAAATCACCTACACTTGTTGCCCCCTATATTTCTCAACAATTAATGTCGTCGTAAGATTAAGTTCCCTTATAATATTTATCAAGGTGATAATTTGACTCATGAGTGTCCTCAGATGGATGAAGTTAATAGGCTTCTTGCACTGCTACCTACTACCCAACAACCTGTTATTTTAACTCATTCATTTCCTACACAACCTAAACAACAAATGGTTGCACAACCTCCTCCATGTTTGCAAGGGGGCAATGAGGGGCCATTTTTGAATTCTGCAAAAAATTCATCCATATTTATGTGTAAATAAAACATCAATGTGACTACGTGAGCTAAATCCTATGATTTTCCCAAGTCAAGCTCTTCCTCTAAGGACTTGACAACTCCACCTCCTTCCAGTAAACCTCTCACGTTAGATAAGCCCGCGGAACCTGTTTATTGCCCACCTAAGGGTTTTGTTCATAAGATAACACACAATCCATCTGACTGAGCTGCTCAATGCTATAGTATTGTTGAAGATCTAAACCAAGATCCCTGTGTCATGTCTACATTGGAGGTTTTTCAAAGCTTTCCTCAACAACACAAAGCCTTATAATCTGTGATTGACGAAGTGGAACCCTCAAATTAGAATCTTATCATCTTTAACATTGACAAGGATGCTATTTGAATTTCCCTCTAGGTTTCCTTTCAAATTAGTATGTGTGTCTTTCATAATAATATTCATCACACTTTGGTGGATGAAGGCTCTTCCACTTGTTTCATGTCAGCATCATTCTAGAAGGCTCTCAAGTCTCTGGTGCTTACTAGGTCTAGTACCACTCTTCAAGAATTTGATGGACATAGTTTTGTAACTAAGGGGGTTCTTCCCAAGTTTTCCATTGAGCTTGGAGGTAGAACCATTTATTTCGATGTTGAATTTGTCAATGCCACTTTGGATTATAACCTGATCCTTAACCATAGTTGGTTCTATGCCATGACTATGGTTATATCATTCATATTTCGACTCCTTTTCTTTCATCCTAAAGGAAATATTGTCACCATTGACCAACTAGACTATTGTGTATCATCGGACCACGTTACCACTACGAGGACTTTGATCCCACTTGTTGGAAATCACCCTGGTTAGTATCAGAGTGTTGGTGTGGGTTTGTTTAAAAGCTCATCTCTTATTGGGGGTTTCCTTAATTACCGCCATCCAACATTCCTTCTACCTTCTCTAAAGCGTGTATGCATATGATCTCTTCTGACACCCGTGGATTCAATATACCTCCTGATATTTGGGTGGTGTCTCATGAGCTTATGGAAATTTATCAAACTAGTGAGCATCCTTTTCCACCTATTGTGGAAGAGGTTTCCTCTCTGATAGTCCTGTCAGTACTTCTTCATGATGGTCAGAAAATCCATCCAAATATGGACTCTGACTAGGATCCCTTGCCCACATGACCATCAGTCTGCCTGTTCCACATGACTCCCTCAACGAAAAACCTTCTCAAATCGTCAACTCAGAGGTCATGGACCCCCCTGTTGATAATCCTAGGGAGGTTATGCCTCTTTCTTCCTCTAGTCTCCCTAATTTAAAACAAGCAGATATTGGAAAAATAAATATTGAATTAACTCAAGGGGAACCTCCTTAGCCTTCCTTGAAAATTCCACTCATGGACCAAGTCAAGTCTTGGGCTTCTACTATTGAACTTTCCAACAAATTTCCCACTTCATTTCCACCTATTAACGAGCTTTCTATACCCTCTTTATGTCTTGATCCTCCCTTATGTTCTCAGGTTACTGTCAATAGTGCGATTATGTTAGACTATCCTTGGCACAATCAACCTTTCCGGATTGGAAAATTTGGTGTTCTTTGGCATGGATCCACATTGGTAAGCCATATGGTCTCCTCACCCTCCATAAATTTGCGTATAGGAACCCTTGGCATGTGCCTAACTGTGGGCACCCTTTAGTGTGACATGCTAGACTGTGTTGCACTTGTACATATTGTACATAAGAATGTGATGCTTTATCTATTTTTTGGTTTGGTGTGTGATGTGAGTATTTGTCATGTCTTATTTATGCAAAAAAAAATTATAAAATTAAAAAAAAAATATGGTCTTGTTTTTATCTCCTCCATGTTTTATGTCTTTCATTATGTGATTTAACCATGGGTCTAGTCTTTCTATATGGTTTTTACAAGACAAGTGGCATTTTTATTTCAACATCCATTGGAGCTTAGGTGCACTTATCTGAACCTGGCATATAGCAGTAGGTCACATACCATCGTGCCTTAGGTCCAACCCCATCTAGATGTGGCATTAACCACTCTTATTTATGCATGTCGTTGCTTGGAAATAGAACTTACCTAATCATGGATAGCCTAGCTAGCACCCTTTTTTCCATTTTGGTGTCCAAGCAGTCATTTTTATTCTTTTTTAGAATCCCTGCTTCTAACCCATCTTAACTTAGAATTTGAGCCTCATGTCCTCTTTTCCATCATATTTATGGATATACCTTACGAGGATTCCACCACCTTATCCATCATTATTTCCACTTCTTATCAACCTATTTTTTCACAAAGAGCCTTGGTTTCTTCATTCCATCATCATCATCTACTTGGCCGACTATTCACTTTCACTTAGTGTTTTACCCTTTCTTGGAGGAACCACTACGATGTGTGGTCCTATTAGCCATCCTCTTGTCCTCTTTATGTCATGATAAATTCCACCATTACTGGAACCAATTTCTATCCCTTATACCAGTCATTCCTCCAGGAGGAGTCTCCTTTAAGCTATTTTCAGACTCCTTAATTTAGAAAATATTGTCAAGAGAACTTGTCACCTTCACACTTGATAAAGTACTTGAAGGGAAATCTATTCAGTATAAGTTTAACCCTTTTACTGGCTGAGTAGACTAGTTATAAACAAGGAATACTCTAGTCTACTATGGCTAGAATTTTTCCCCTTTATACTTTTATCTATTTTTCAGGCTTGAGGGACTAAAATTATGAAAAAATGATCTTTTAAAAAGACAAAGGGAAGGGAACATTCATCTCCATTAGTAATTAAAATGGAAGCATCATTTACTCCACCTTTAAACATGGTACCTATCTGTATCACTATCTCACAAGGTTTTAGCTTTCCTAGGAGTCGTACCATCCATATGAGTCTATTTACTCCTCCAGCTGGTTACTCTTGCAGTAATATGGAGCATGATTTGATGCATCATGCATCATTGCATGATATCACATGTTTCTCATTATTTATGCTGCCAATTCACTCTTGTGTCATGCCACTATGTGTTCAAGGGATGTCTCAGCCTTTGTCAGCCATCTGCAATAATCCATTGACCTTTTTGAGTTAGCCATCCCTATGTCAGTTTTACTTCATCATCTAATGACTTCATACATCCATCACATCATCCTGGTCTATTACATGTCAATTGATGGGGAATAAGGCTCTCCTTCGACGAATCTTCTCCTATCAAATTCAACTCATTATCTAGGTGCTTGATCCCGTAACTAGTAGTACCTTAGAGCTTGCAGACCTAAGTGGAAGGATTCCCCACAATCAACAATGGGTTTACATCATTAAATCTTGATCGGTCAAGTTCACTGGTATTCAACGACATCTCATTTATTCACATATAGTGGACTATACCAGGTACCGTGGGGTCCATTTTCCTCATTGGTGGATTCCCTGGAGTCTGTTACTCGTTTACATCATTGATTGGTAATTAGACGATCTCTACCATGCTCGACATAAGCACATCTATTCACATGTTGTATATTCATACCATCAGCGTTATGTCGAAGACCTTGGGTTAAGGGCATCTCACTCTTATATGGAACTCTTCCCAAGCTACGTTGGAGTTATGTATCATTTATGTACTTTGAGGGCTATTTTGAGGCACCTCATATCTATTATGTGTCCATAGTCCTATTGATGTATACTGTGACATATATCCACATTGTATTTTCTCATGGCTATGCTCTATCTGATGAGTCACATGGATCCACTGTGTATTTCTTCGTGGCCATGTTCTAACATTTCATGTCATGGATCTGTACTGTATGTTTTCACGGCCATGTTGAGTATCTCTTTATAACCAAGCACATATGAGAATTCAACATTTGGTACCTATCGATTCAAGTTCTTGGCTTTATCTCCTTACTTCTCTTTTGACTTAATAATATTTATTATAATGCATTTCAATAATCAATTACTCTTCTGACCTCATGCATTAGGGGGCATCTATTATCAACCTATTTTTCTCCCTAGGGTGAGTCGTCTTGAGTCATTATGTTGTTGACCTTTGCTTTGGCCTTGACTACTCATTTTCCCAGCTTTTCTCCCCAACCGCATGTAGCCCATCTTGTGAGTGAAGTTGGAACCCTCCAACTGCACGAAAAATAGTTTTTTCATGCGGTTATGACTGAAACTCCTTAGTTTTGTGCACGTGGTTGAGAGACTTATGGTTCCTAGGAGATTAGTTCGATTCATGTTCTTATCCCATATATTCGAGCTAGCTAGGACACATCATTGAGAATATTCTATAACTTATCTTTGTCCTAGATGTCTACATTCATCCTCATGGGAGTCTTTCTCTTCCTATTTATATCGGGCCATTCTAGAGGGTGAGGCTAGTTGGAATATTTGAGCCAGAATCAGTGTCATATGTTGCTATTGTGATTCAATTTTGAGAGCCTCATGCTTCTTTTATTTCTTGTTCATTATAGTGGGGAGACTGCCAAAATGAGGAGGACTACTGAAGCTGAAGGTATATTGATGTATTATTTATTATATGGTTAATGAAGATGTGTGTTCCCTTCATTTATATCAGTGATTGCAAGGATTCAATTTCTTGTATTTCTCGATGTTTTGAGCTAATAGTCTTATAAAAGAGGCTACTTGTCATCTTTGTTTGTTTGTGCTTGTGTGTAGACTTGGGATCGGTAGTGGAAGGAAGAGTTCTACGGATTGGAAAGAGAGGTTTTTGCATCAAGCCTAAAACCCTTCACCGACTTGCAAGGAGGAAACATACTTGCTCAAATCCTTTTAAAATTACGATTTACATGGAGTTTTCTTGCAAGATAAATTGACTTGGGGATCTTTGTTGTCTTGGGTTAGTCATATTACTTTGTTGTCTGGTGATCCTAATTGGGCTTAGGATTGTGGAGCAATGGCTCCTCGCGTGTAGAATTTATTGCAATAAGAGGAGAAACCTACCTTTACCTAAACATGGAGAAATTATGCTTACTGAATACTTCCATTTGGATTATGAAATGCTCTAATTACATATCAAAGGGTTGTTCTCATGATATTTTTTGTATTTACTAATGATTGTATAGAAATCTACATGGACGAATTTACCATATATGGATATACATTTGAGGATTATTTGAATAATATGGAGAAGGTATTGATCATGTTTCAAGATACAAATCTCTCACTCAATAATATAAAAATTCTAGACGCTTCTCACTAAGGGGATTATGCTAGGCCATCATATATCACCCCAAGGAGTCAAAGTAGACCTTGCTAAGATAGAAATTACTTTTAAGCTCCTAGCTGTTAGAAAATTATATATTAAGGAGCAATGGAACACATAAAATATTGCAGAAATATAAACAGAGAAAACGCACAAAGCAAGAGAGACACAGATATACGTGGTTCACCCAGTTTGGGCTACGTCCACCCCGAACAACCAGTCCTTCCTTTCTATTATCCAGCAAAATGAAGAGATACAACCTACAGCAAAACCACTGTAATATCCTCTGTTTTCTCTCACAGTCTCACCTCTATGTTTCTCGCTCACCGAATACACATCTATCTCACAGCCTCAAATACAATGCCCTCATATAAAGAGAGGGGGTGCCTTCTAGGGCAAAAAACCCTAAACTAAACATAAGTTCTACCGTCAGATCATCCGCCTAATGTACGGCCCAGATTGACTAGAAAATACTATACTTTTACAAGGCAATTTTACAGCTGTTTTTAGCTTTGGGGGTGCTGCCCCTGAAACCCCCCGCCAGGGGGGGGCTCCCAAAAGTCGCTGCCGCCCCCCCCTGGACCCCCCATGGCAGCGATTATTTTGAACTGGGGTCCAATAGAAGATAATCAGGCTTCACACCCAACACTAGCTACAACTACTCAAGATGATGTCTGTAGATTTCTAAGCATTTAGGGTAGTATAGAAGGTTAATAATTTTAACAACATAGACTCACCCTTATTTTAGCTATTAACAAAATTTTGTTGGACTGGTAAGTTTCAAGTAGCATTTGAAACCTTAAAGGAAAGACTATCAATATCAGCTGTCTTGCGCAGTCCAAACTAGTCTCTACCTTTCAACATTTCTACATATTCTTCATATATGTCGTTTGGTGTTGTACATAGGAAAAAAGTGGAACAACAACCCTACACTCTCTATCTTTTCGGGAAGAACCTTACTCTTACTGAAAAAAAAATATTCTGTAACGAAAAATAATTTCTGTCTATATTACATGCTATCAATTCATTTTGACATTACATTATTGGATGTCTTATGTTTTATACATACTTACCACTTTTCCATCCACTATCTTTTGAATAAGTATGTTACTAATATAAATGTGACCAAGTGGTTGCTCTTATGACACGAATTTGAAATCAACATCCTCGACAAACCTGGAAATGAAAATGTAGTTACTGTTAGAGTCCTATAAATGATTATAGGATGAGTTGTTTTATACCTGATTATTTAGTTTCGAGGAGATGTAAATAATGATTCATTTCCAAAATTATTTCAAAAAAAAAATGATGAAAAAATGCCTAAGAAAAAACAAAGAATAATTGTAGGGGACAAAAAAAAATAAAAATAGTTCAAAATTAAATAGAAGCATAAAAGAAAAAGAAAAGAAAAAATATGTATGAACATTGTCCCCCTAGGTGAGCTAGTCTAAGTGCCACGAAAGAATAAATCAGATTAGTCTTTAAGTTGTTTATCACTTATTTAAATGCCACTTTGAAAAATAAATAAATGAGTTTGATTTGCAACTTTAATTTAATTTGCACTAATCACACCCTTTATGCGTGATTTACTGATTTGTAATAATTCATAAGTTGAGATAGTTTAAGCATTTGAGTAATTGATCATATTTATGATTAATTATGAAATGTAAATATATGTAAAGTTTTTGTTTAAGTGTTTCTTCCCTTATCCCACTCGCAAAATCCAATCATCCCCTTCATAAAAGTCCATTCACTTCATAAAACCCCTTATTTATATCGGTGGGAACCTTTTGCCCACATGTCACCGTATCGAACATCCCGTATATCATCAGCCCCCATTACCATCCTCCCGCTGCGATTTACGATTAATACAATGAAACCAACCCTGCTTTATTAGTCCCTGCCATCTGGCAATGGCCAGGGACTATAGTAATCCGAATGGGTTGATTTAGCATTAATTTGAAGTGCTATTTCGGAGAATGCGGTGGTTAGAGCAAAGTTTTAAAATGCTTCGTGCCAGGATGACCAAAGTCTTCTGGTTTGCCATCTTATTTGGCCTCTTCCCGAGGCGGGAGAGGCCGGAGCTTAGGCTATTTTCCTTAGCCCATGTTTATTATTGCTGACTGTCAGAGGATTTCATATATTAATGTTAGCATTACTTAACATTAGTTTGGATTGTTTGCAGTTTGAATTATTTGCAGTTCTAGTTTGGGCGTATTGGCAGGCAGGTGTTCTGCATGCAGGTGCTGCAGCTGTCCGTGCATGGCGGAGCCGAATTGACTGAGACTGGATTTTGAGCTGTCGACCTGAAAGGATGCCGGGATCAATTGCTTAATCTGGACCAGGTACCCGCTTTCGCTCTCGCTTTCTGCCTGCTTCACTCAACCCGCCTATTTCCCTCCTTCGATTGCCCTACCAGCAGGCCCTTCTGATTCAAAGAGATTCGAGTGCAGCTGGTTCTGGTTCAACTGGATCCACTCGACCAAGAAACACTCGTGCTACCGCGCCTCGTGGATGCAGATTCAACACTCTTGCCGACGCCATGTTTTCAGGGAGCACAAGGGCTTCAATTCTCTTCACTCCCTGCAATTCTTTGAATCCCATTTTAAGTGCTGTTGTCACCGCTTCGGTGGTGAAGCCCATCCCCCAGTATCTTCTAGCGATGGCGTACCCCATCTCAGCTCGGCAGTTGTGAATACCGGTTCCTTGCTTGAGCATGACGTGACCAATAGGCTTCCCTCTGAAACATATAGCCTTGAACCATGGATGAGGAATCACCACCTTCAGCAGAAACTCCCTGAGTTTCTCCTTGGATTTAAAAGCTTCCCATGTCATGAACTTGGTCACTTCTTCGTCACTAGCCCATTCGTACAAGTCTTCCAAGTCTGCCGGGCAGAAGTTCCTCAATTCGACTTGCCCAACCCTAAAACTGTCACGCTACTGTTAGCTTCCATTCTTTCGATCTTCGATTCTCTCAAATGCTGAGTTGTGGCTCAGTTGTTCACAACGAACTAGGTAATTTGAATGAGCAGTATGAGCTATGAGTCTGACTAAAGTTATTTTAATGTTCTGCAACAGTCTCTTCCGTTGCTGCTGGTTGTGCAACTGCTTTTATCGTTGCCGCAAGGCGAGGAAACAGACTGGCACTGGGACTGGTGGGTTGATGGATTGATTCACTGATGGAGTCTCTTCCGTTGTTGTTGCTGCTGGTTGTGCAACTACTTTCATCGTTGCCGCAGGGCGGGGAAACATACTAGCACTGGGACTGGTGGGTTGATGGATTGATTCACTGATGGATGGGGAGCTGTACGGATGCATGTCTGGATACCGGCTGGGATTGGTGTTGGAATTGATGTTGGCTGAGATGTGGGATAGGCACAGGGAAGGAAATTGGCACTGTTGGGACTGGTCGGAGAAACCACTACTGATGTGCGGAGAAACCACTACTGATGCTGCGGGAAACCACCACTGATGCTGTGGGTTTACAAATTTAATCCTCCTGCATCCTAGTGCTGACAGTCAGGGAGGTTAGACTGGTAAACATGCAACAGGGGATGGAGCTTAGACGGTTAAACTGCAGGGCATGGAGCTTATGGCTGAAGGAATCTATCCCGAGTCTCTCTGAACTAGAAGGGTTGAAGGGGTGGTGCAGGTGTTCTGCTGGCCTCCCTCCCTTGTTTCCTAACAGAACTGATTGGGTTGGCAAAGACTGAACAGGTTAATACTGGACTGTTGGGCTTAGGAAGGACAAGCAAATGTTGCTCTACTGCTTGTTATGTGAAAGCTGCCTACACCTCCGTTGCTGCTGGTTGTGCAGCTGCTTTCATCGTTGTCGCAGGGCGGGGAAATAGACTGGCACTGGGACTGGTGGGTTGATGGATTGATTCACTAATGGATGGGGAGCTGTACGGATGCATGTCTGGATACTGACTGGGATTGATGTTGGAATTGATGCTGGCTGAGATGCGGGCTGGGCACAGGGAAGGAAGCTGGCACTGTTGGGACTGGCCGGAGAAACCACTACTGATGCTATGGAAAACCACTACTGATGCTGTGGGTTTACGGATTTAATCCTCCTGCATCCTAGGGCTGACAGTCAGGGAGGTTAGACCGTTAAACATGCAATAGGGGATGGAGCTTAGACGGTTAAACTGCAGGGCATGGAGCTTATGGCTGAAGGAATCTGTCCCAAGTCTCTCTGAACTGGAAGGGCTGAAGGGCTGACAGTAAGGGAGGTTAGACTGTTAAACAGCCAACAGGGCATGGAGCTTAGACGGTTAAACAACCAAGAGTTTAAACATTTGAGCCAGCAGCTAAGGTAGCATGAAGAGCAATGGTGCTGACATCTGTTTGGGAAGCTATGACATCTGTGTTGGTTAAACAGCCAAGAGTTTAAATCCCCTATGCACAACCTAGTTCGTTCAGCTGAGCCCTATCTTGCCTGTATCTATCTGCTCATACAGGAGTGTTGGTAGCTGGATGAGACAAAGCCGAGAATGTGCAGTGGGCAGTTGGATTATCCTTTTGCCTCCTGTATTCATGATACAATGTTAAGTGGCATGGTTTAGGCCCTGCATGCTATGCCACGGAGAAGGAGGTGAGGCATGTGGCGCTCATGGGAGGGCCCACATGGAGGTGTTTTTATTTTTAGTTTTTTAATAGCTTTGTTTGCTTTTAATGCTAAATTACATTACGAATATCCCTGGGATTGGTAGCTGCAGAGTTTGGCAAGCAGGATCTGATTCGGGATAATAGAGCGTAAACAATCGAGAGCTTATTATTATGAAGGCATGGCTTTGGCTGAAATTCTCGATGCCCTGAATAGGATCGGGACATAGAGCTTATTATTATGAAGCCATGGCAGAGCTTCACAATGGCACTGGTACCTATTTGCGGAAATACTCGACGCCCTCAAAAGGATGGGAACCACTTTGGCTGAAATTCTCGATACCCTGAATAGGATCGGGACAAAAATGGCAGATTCAGGGTCGGGACAAAAATGGCGGCTTCCGCAGCCAAGATATGCAGTCCAGTTGTGATAGGCATTATGACACTGTTACCTGATAATGATTTATAATTTTATATCTGTAGGATCATCGACTGCTCCCACCCCCTGATAAAACAAAAGATGATATACTTTTGTTTTTCAAACTGTATGATCCAGAGAGAGAACAACTTAGGTAATAGCTTTTATTTATCTTGAATGTTCTAAATCACTTTGCCTTTCAATACAATGCCTTGTGGGATGTTTTATTGGGTCTATATGATTAAGTGTTGTTGTCTTTCAGGTATGTTGGGAGGCTTTTTGTCAAGGCTCTGGGCAAGCTAATAGAAATTATTACAAAGCTGAATGCCATGGCTGGTTTTCCACCAGATGAGGAAATTGACACTAATTAGTGACGACGTCATGTGGTGCTGGCAAATTAATTATAAGCATTCTTATTCCAAGGTATCTGTGGATCCTTATTGCACCTAGTTTGTTGGTTTTCTATAATCCATTGGTTAATTTTTGATGCATTGGGTGTTGTAATATGTAGGAAATCAAATTTGAACCAAATGTCATGTGTGAACCCATTGAAAAGAGAATTACTTTTCGATCTAGCGAGGTTAGTTCAGTTTTATACCATTGTTTTTTCCGGGGAAAATAGAGTTCGTAATTTCTATTAAGGAGTAAATAATAGAGATTACATGTTGTTGATGCCAAAGCATATGCGTAAGTGTGGTATTGACCACAGTTCTGAGATGTTACAAAAAACTAACCAGTAGGTGTCTCTTGGATACGAAGGGGCTGTATCCATACAGTATAAACAGATAAAATAACTTAGAGTTCAGTAGAGAAGTAAAGAGTGAGGTGTAACCTCTGGCATGTACAAAAACAAAAATAACAGTAACGGTCAGGCAAAGCCGATTATGTACAAAAAATTTCTGTATATCCAAAATCTTCAGTTGGGGAGGCTGCCCCCTTGTTGGAGACCATCAATGTATGGACGATGATAAAACCTGTGCATCCCAGCTGGACTGTATTCTTCGATCATCCAATCACCTAAAGGCCGATCCGCCGCTTCTTTCGAGAGCCGGTCAGCAGTTGAATTTCTTTCCCTGTAGATATGAGAAACAGTGATCCGGTCAAAAAATGTTTTGAGAAAAACAATTTCTTCCAAGATATGTTTCAAAGAATAAGTATGACAGACGGATTTATTATTTGCCCAGTCAATCACTATCTTTGAGTCCCCAAATATTTGTATTTGTCGATAATTTTTAGATAGTGCAAAGAATAGAAGATGTCTCAGTGTAATGAGCTCAGCATGATTATTGGTACCCCGCCCGAGTCCCAATCTCAGGTGGAAATAATGTGTATCAGTGACATGAAAAAGTATACCCCCGCCACAACCAAGATCTGATGCGGCCCCATCAAAGTAGGCCCAAGGCATGTCCCTGTTGATGATTTTGGGCATGATGTGTCTGGGTGGATTTGGTTTTGACTCAAAAGGGATTTCTGAGTAGGCTGCGCAGATGGAGGGCGGAAGGAGCTGCCAGTTGACCCTGCCCTGCTCGAAGATGATATTGTTGCGGTTGATCCAAATGTACCAGGACACAACTAAAGGTAGATTTCTAGCCTTTTCCGAGGACACGGCAGTCCACCAGTGCGTCCAGGCAGCTTGTATGTCATTAGCATGCCAGACAGTGGGGATATTGAGGGACTGAGTAACCTGCTGCCAGATCGCAATAGTGGTCTCGCAAGTTAGAAAGAGATGTGATGTAGATTCCTCCGCCTTTCTGCAAAGAACACACCAGTTCGGACCCGCAAAAGCTCTTTTTTTAAGGTTGTCCCCAGTAGGTATTTTATTTGCCAAAATATTCCACATTAAGAGTCTGGTCCTAGGCTGAGCATGTAGCTGCCAGATATCCGACCACCAGCTAATGAGAGTTTCAGGTTCTCTATCTTCAATGAGCTTTATGTAGCCCAACTTAGGTGCATAAGAACCAGATTTGGCCGGAGCCCATATAAGTTCGTCATCCAGCTCATGTAGCTTGATATGAGATTCCGTGAGAGCCTGTATGTATCTTTGCCAAATATCAGACCATTTGTCAGTCAGATGCCACTGTGGATCCGTGACCCATGCCTGAGTGAAAATGGTGGATTTGTGTGGATCACCAACCTGTGCCAGATGTTTGATGCCCCTATTGTTGAGGTGACGGATAAGGTCGTCCGGCAAGAGATGAGCGTTCCCAGACCCAGGCCATGGGTCAAGCCCAATACGAACTTGAGTACCGTTACCTATTTTCCATAACAGATTATCCTTGATGAGAGGCAGTGCTTTTAGGGTAGCTCTCCATATAGCAGAAACACTCTGATGGTTCCATGAAGGTTGGCGGAGCCAATCAATGATGTTGGATGGCCAGATGTATTTATAATGAATGACTTCAGCCCATAAACTATCCATCTTAAGTAGAGACCAGCCCTGTTTTGCTGTTAAGGCTTGAGCAAATTCAGAGAGGGATTTAAGTCCCCATCCACCCCATTTCTTAGGCATGGATACGAGGGACCATCTTGTCCAAGCAAATACCTTACCCTTTTTATTTCCATTCCACAGGAATCTGTAGCAGAGTTGTTGTATTTTTTGTAAGATGCCCTTTGGAATCCATGTGAGGGACATCCAATAAACAGGTGTGGCCTCCAGTACAGATTTGATCAACTGTAATCTGCCTGCTTTTGACAGGAAACGATGGTGCCAGCATGTAATCCTTTTTTCAATTTTGTTGACCAGCCATGCCCAATGTTCCGATTTATATCCATCCGGCCTTAATCTGAAACCAAGATATTTAATACCTTCTAGCAGGTAGTTTTATACCATTGTTGTCAATACTTGTTTTATCATTATTGTATCTCTATTTATTTTAGAAAGGGTCAGTGAGGGGATTTATTATTCGAAATTCATGCAATGCAGTTTGTTTCTAAGTATGGTTCCCTCACTATATTATTTCCTATATTTGTGGTGATGTCAATCATGCAACTTGAAGATGGGGACATCATTTGTTTTCAGAGATCTCTAGCTACATCTGAAGCGGATATACATCGATTTCCAGATGTTCCTTCATTCCTAGATTATGTTCATAATCGGCAGGTACATAATCTACTGGTAGCCCTATATTTTTTCACACTTGCAATTTCTTGGACCAGTCTTCTATCATTTAATTTGTTTGCAGTGCATTTTCTAACCGATGTAAAATTATTATTAAAGAAAATGAAGGTTTTAATTAGTACTTTAGATTATATGGCACAAGCATGTATGTGGAACGCTCAAAAACTCAGTAAGAGATACCACTATGTATCTATGAGATGCAAAAACAGACTAGGAAGCTTAAGGACAGGTCAACATTTTGGCCAAAATACTTGCCAACCTAGATTTCACAATTTCTAAAGAAAATTATGTTTATCTTGGTACCATTCAGGTCGACTCACCATCCAAATAGATAACTTTTCTGAATATTTTTGTTTTATCTAAAACTAGCAGCAAAACTGCATATATCTATGTCATGTTTTGGTCTCTGTCTGGTTTGTTTATGTCTGTGTATGGAAGCGCTTCCCTTGTGGGCCAGTTAGTCTGTCAAAGCAAGACCGTCTGTACCCAAGTCCTTGTCTTCTGAAATATTTGTTTCTGTGCTTGTATCTAGGTTTATTGCTTACAGGTTTACCATTTCTCCGAAAATATTCACTGGACTATTACGATTTCAGCTCTAGCTGTTGATTTATTCCCAGGGATAATGTTATCTGTGTATGTGTAATTGTACTGGTAATTCTATTAGCATAGGATTGTTAAAGAAAACATGCATTGTCAATGCGCAGGTTACTGTATTAAGGCTCTACAATTATTATTATTTTGCATATTAAGATCTATGGTGGTGAATTGTTTGGGCCATAAGCCTTTGATTATGGAGCAGAGTTCAAAGCAAATATGTTATATGAAAAGAAGGCAATGACCATAATTTGGTCCTATATTTGCCTGAAGGTAATCCTCATGCTGATCTGTGTATAAGCTAAATTGAAGAGGGGAGAGGGAACACCCCTGTTCTATTTCAGTGGTGCCAAAAATGCTTTCTGTGAACCCTCTCATTTTGTGATTTTGCACTGTGATTCTTGTAGAGTGACATGATGGCAATCTGAATCCTGTCTGGAGCCCCCAACCTAATGCAACCTATCAAATAAAAGTTACCTAGGCAATGTGCTAGTTTCCTGAAAGGTCAATTGACAGTTGGAAGGCTAGGACCTTCTTGAACAGAGCTTCTTTAATAAGGGCTCTTAAAGTGAGTCCCATGAATGCTGTGGCAGCTTCTGTAGAAGAAGCCTGCTTGCCCGTTTTGCCAGAAGATTTCTTTTAGTAGTAAATTTCCAAATGTTTAGTGAAGGAGTGTCTTTTTATGCCAAATAACAAAATAATTGTGTTGCACTAAAATTTGAATACTTATTTTGCTGATCAATGGGTTAAGTTTTTAAGCAGTGCCTATATAACTAAAATGCAACTTATACATGAAATAAGGTGTGCAATTCTAAATAGGTGCTTTTCTTATGGATGGGGTGCATGACTTTTCTTTTCAAATTTATGCATCAATTGATTTTTTGAGTATCTTTGTATGCTCCCTCTGTTACCCGTTTGGGATGAAATTTTTCTGTAGTTTTTTTTGTTCTCTTATTTGTCCACATGCTTGTTTATCTTGCTTCTTTGCTGCCTCTCTATAACAGCTTAGTTCGCTTCTTCCATTAATCCTAATAGTGAGGAGTGTTAGAATGTGGTAAACAGGATCTGAGCAAGATGACATAAAATGGTTGTATTTGTAGATCTGTAGGTTCTGTCTGAGACACCTTGTATGCTTGATTATCACGTTTCTTTGCTGTTTCTCTTTATAACAGATTAGTTGCTGTTTTCCAATAATCCCAATACTAATGGTTCAAATATGTTTAACATGGTTTGAGCAAGATGACTTAAAATGTCTATATTTGTGGATCTGTAGTTTTTTTAGCTTGCATTGGGATTCCAAGAAGTATTATTTTATTCTTGGCATTCAACCACACGATTCCAATTAACTAATACTGACATAAATTGTTAAATATCTTCAGCAATTTTTTCTTCATTTACATGTTTCTGTTGGTTAAGGGTTATGCGAGCTTTTATGCATTAAGTCAACTATAATGCAAATGCATTAGGTCCCTATATCACATGGTTTGAGTTTTTGTTTGAGTTCAGAGACCAAATTCAGCAGCACAAAACTATAACATGAAGTTTGCAGTGAAAAACATGTAATAAATTCAGCATTAAATTTTAGAAACTCAACGTATAAAATTTTCAAAATTAATAAAGATATAATAAAATTACATTCTGGCATTTAATATATATATTTCAAAAAAGACTATTTTGTTACAAATTTAGGGATGTAGGTTTGGTTTTTTGAATTAGATTTTTTACTTCTATTAAAAATTGAATTTGAATAACTTAGGCATAAAGTTCAACTTGACATTTGTTTAGAGTTGAAGGTCTGCAAATTTCAAATTTCAAGCTTGAAATCACTGAATGCAGTGATTAATTTAGACCCAGCCTTTTTGTAGTGTTCACCCTCACGTAGATATCCTATCTTCAATAAATTTGGCTGGTTAAAATGTTGTTCTTGTGGTCACAAGGGCCAAAATTAGATTGTGAAGCACAAGCCAATGTGGTAGGACATGTTAGTGCTCTTACTGAAGCTTATGTGAAGCACATATCAATCTGTCTCTTCAGTGCTAAGTTGTAACATTAAAAGCATTTCTTCACCTTCCCCTTCATTCAACTCGAGAGAATTATCATTTTTCCATCATCTTTAGTTGTTGTTATCAGGTAATGTGTCTAGTTACTTTTGCCTAATAACCATTTCGAGTGAGATGCTTTAATGATCTAATATTTTTCCCAAATAACTATTTGACCAGTTGCTGGGCCAGGACGGTGCAAAATCAATAATGGGGGTTGTTGGCATAGTACCCAGGATGGACAAATGTTCTCTGCTTGTTTGGTAGAGCTCTTATCCTACTCAACTGGAAGTTAACCATATGGACTTCAATGGAAAATAATATTTACTCTTTCCACTACTACAGGACACACAGACAAGTGGATGCAAGTGTCCTCCTGGATTTAGGGGAGATGGTGTTGATAAGTGTGAAGGTATGTTGAGGCAGATACCTCGCCAAGTGATGAAAACAAATTTTGTTAGTGCAATTACTAATTCTCTTTTTGTTTTAATAACTTGCGGCTCAGATATAAATGAATGCAAAGAAAAGGTAGCTTGCCAGTGCTCAGAGTGCAGTTGCAAAAATACATGGGGCAGCTATGATTGTAGCTGCAAAGGTGACCTTCTGTATATTAGAGACCATGATACCTGCATAAGTAAGTAGTTCAGTCATCTGCATCCTATGTTTAACAATCTATTCATATGACTGCTATGTTATTCAGGGTTTTATATTGATTAATTTGCATTTTTTTTTGAAGCTGAAGGTAAAGTAGGAAATAAAGTATAGCTTTCCAGTTAACCAGGGCTGAAGTACACTGGAATAAGTTGGTCATGTATTGTTCCATCCATAGCAAAGCCCTCCCTGATTTTATATCATCTATGTCTCTTGTTTTGTCAATATTGGCTATCAGTTCTTTTATTGTTACAAAAAGAATGAAAGAAGAAGTCTTGTTGTTTCTGCAAGCTCTGGTAGGGGCCGTACATCATCAGCAAATCGGAAGCTGTGAATAATTATATGAAAAGAAGGCAATGACCATAATTTGGTCCTATATTTGCCTGAAGGTAATCCTCATGCTGATCTGTGTATAAGCTAAATTGAAGAGGGGAGAGGGAACACCCCTGTTCTATTTCAGTGGTGCCAAAAATGCTTTCTGTGAACCCTCTCATTTTGTGATTTTGCACTGTGATTCTTGTAGAGTGACATGATGGCAATCTGAATCCTGTCTGGAGCCCCCAACCTAATGCAACCTATCAAATAAAAGTTACCTAGGCAAACACTATCCACCATGCAGACTCACCTAGTTTGGCTGCTTAGAGTTTCTAAACATCTGTAAATCTCTGCTATACTGTACTATAAAATACAACTATAATGTGCATTAGTGAATTATTGATCTAAATCTGTATCTAGCCCTGTTTGAATAAAATTTTAATTTGATCTGCAGCTATTTCAACGCTGCAATGTATATCAATGTTCTAATCTTTGCTATTGGCGTGGCGGCCTGGATCGCAAATCAGCCAACTTGTTAACGGTGCCCTTCTTATATGTAATTACTAAATGAAATTTTGACAGAAATCCCATCCATTTCAATTGTCTTGCCCGATGAAGCTTGCTCTAAGAACGTGAGGCTCAAGGTGAAAAGGCTAAAGGTTGATTCCATCTGTTGGACTTGGCTTAAGGCAAAGGCATCTGTATTCTTTCAGAACGTTCAAGTTGAAAGGCAAAGGCTAGAGTTGAAAGGCCAGAGGGTAAAGGCATCTGGCTTCTGGTTCCTGCCTGGCTAAAGGTGAGAGGTTACAGGCTTCATCTTCTGCTGATAGATTACAGGCTAGCATCTGTGTTACTTGGTGATGAAGGCAGAAGTTGACAGGCTCCTTCATGGGTCAAGGCTTAGAAGCTCAATTGAATCAGCATCTAGTTCGGTTCTCAATGCAGGGACTTGCTGCCTCGCAGCCACCCTTGTTTATAAATGTAAATTACACCAAAGAGATTTTCCATATTATTTATTATTATTATTATATGTTTTTATTTTGTTAATAAGCGCCATTTCTGAGCGCCCTAGATCTCTTCCACCTGAATTAATGACCCTCCATATTTACGAACCCCCTCCTAGAGATTTTCCAATCTATGCAGGGGGTTTGGGTCCCAATGCTATATGTCGCCTTTTCCATATTTCGATACTCCCCCCACCCCCATATGTCATCATGCTAGTCCCCCCTCCAGAAAGTCAACTCCTTTTGACTATTCGAAGTTCCACTTTCACCCAGTCTATACTATATGTGCCTATGTCGGAGTGTTGATTGGGCCACGTATTCCTGCCTATTCTAGAGTTTTATCCCCTTCCGCCAATCCCTGAGTGCCACGTGACCTCTCTGATGACGTCATTTGTACTATGCCATAATAAATCATTTTACATATTCCCGCTTCTCCAAATTGGTGAATAATAAACCTAGGGTTTTTTTTAATGGGTAAAAAGTCATTTGAACCCCTTATTTTATTATTCTGTCGTTTATCCTGCTGCATGAACTAAACCAGTGTTTTAAGCCCTGACGCCATTGTTCAAAAACGCCAATTCCAATGCAACGGAAAGTCTTCCTCCACAGCCAAGGTCAGCACTATTTCAGGCAATCCTAATTGACCATCCATGTCCGTCAATTTCCCTGTATTTATCAAAATGCCTCCAAAAGTAAGAAATCTAAAGTTAAGGGCCAAGAACCTGAAATTAACTCGTTATTACCCCTGGCCCGGGATTTTGATCACACTCAGTTATTAGACCTGCACCATAGGATTGCGGAGTCTCATTGTGAATTTGACCTATACAAATTGCATAATTGGCTGAAGCAAAAATTTGAAGACCAAGAGGACCACATTAGACTGTGGGAATCTATTCTGCCCACCTACATGTTCCCTCGGACTCATTATTTTCCTGAAATAGTTATATGGTGTCAAACAAGTTATATTCCTGAAAAGCGAGCCATTATAAGTCGGAATGGTGAAACCCTCTTCACCATTCACCATTACCACTGAGTCTATCAGCCAAATGCTACAAGCCCCTATTCCCGAGTCTGCCCAAGTCCTGTCTATTGAAAGTCTCAAAGAACTATACAATAACTTGTCATTTCCCCAGAGAGCCAAGATATTTGAGATATTTTTACCTAAGGATGCCCAATTGCCCAAGTCAAACCCTCCTTATGTCTCAGGCATGTTTCCAGATGTTGTAAAGCAACTTGTCGCCATAATTTGTTATATTTTAGGGTATCATTCTGACCAGTGGCTGGATGAGGCCATCATAGGTTTTCTGTCAATATTTATCACAGGACAACAAACAATTATTTTGAATTACATTCATTTCATAGCAGAAGAAATGCATGAACAATTAGTGAAATTCCCAACTGAGGGGAGTTTCAAATATGCTTTTGTATTGGTTTATTTGTTCTTATATTATCAGTCATATAGTTTCTCATTTAGCCTATAGAGGATGAATGAGCATGGTAATTCTCAGCCTGTCATTCACTGGACTTCATTAGTCCGAAAGCATTCCACAAAGCTTTTGTATTCAAATTTCATATACCAGTTCATATATAGAGTTTTATGTTTGTTAAACAGTGAAGTTGAACCTAGGATTGGGTCAGATATTGAGAAACTTTTGCATTTTTCTGATCAGTCACAAGTAGGAGACTGGTTTTTGTATCAAAATTATTAAGAGATCAGGATATTTAGCTATGAGCTGTCTCTCTATAGTTTGCCAAAATATGTGCCAATTAGATTTTTATCTCTTTAGTATATTCGATAAATGATTAATGTAGATGATGTAAACTTTCTATCCGCCAAGAATAAATATATATTCAAAATCAAAACCAAGGTTGGACCATATGTGTTCAATGCCAGGATTGCAGGCATTGAAGCTGAGTTATTACTTAAGAAAATTAACTTTAAGCCCAACTTCACTTGGTTCTGTGATACACTTGGTTATATATCAAAGATGAGACTTGAGAAGAAGTATACTCCATATTCCCATACACCAAGGCCAGAGATAGAACAATATAAGAACCAGACATTATGGGTGGAGAATACACTACAAGAGGAAGAAGAGAAAAACGTGCAATCTACAGTATCACAGACTCAGACACCACAAGAGAAAACAAAGAAGAGAACCAGGGAAAGATCACCTGAAACAGACAATCTGGCTAAAGAGTTCCTTATCTATAGAAATAAGCAGAAGACTTTGTCAAATCCAGAGTATCAACAAGAGGACACAGTTCAGACCACTATCATCAAAACAAGGCCATTTATCAATTTGACTGAGGAGACATCCGGCTCACCTTCATCATCAACACCAACGGAGCCTCTAGACACTCCTCACACTATGGATGTACTTAAGGATTATATAGACCAAAATATCTTTGCTAAGTTCAGAGCCATAAAATAGAAGAATGAGGCTTTAAAATCAACCACTTACAGTCAATTTTGGAAGCAGACAACCACTTCACATAATATATTTCTTTCTGCCTTTGACTTTGAGAAGGGAAGAATTCAGATAGCTTTTCTGGAATCCCAAGTGCCAACACTGAGATCACCTACATTATTTTCATTTGATGCAAAGAATGTTCATGCCATCGATCATATGGACATGCACAAGTAGACTTCTGAAATGGTTTACTCCACTCTTACCAATACTGCAATGTCTGCTTCTAAGATGCAGGTTACTTTAAATAATGTAAGCACTTCGTTACTTTAAATAATGTAATGCAGGTTACTTCAGAAAATCTCCTCTCTAGCCAAAGACTCAGGAATCAAATCACTTGAGGATCTTGTAGTTAAATTGGGATATGACCCACAAAATGTGAAGGTTGTTGAAGAACTGATCAAGAGAAAAAATGCAGAGATCATGGCACTAAGGAAACAACTGAAACTCTCTACTACTGAGGATCCTCAAACAAAAGAGTTTGAGGAAAGAGAACATGAGAAGAGGGATATGTTTCAAATTATTATAGAGAAAAATATCAGATTAGGGAAATGAAGATTGAAATGGAGAAAATTCTGTTGGAAAAAGAACAGGCATACTGGGTCCTATTCCAATCCCAACTCAGCCTGTTTCAGCCACGATGATTCCTGGTCCATCCACAGCCTCCACAACATCAAATTCAGCCAACGATCGATCACAAGAGTTAGCTAAAGCAATGGACAACTTGTCCTTGAAGGAGAAAGAAATAGCTAAATTGCATGCACAGGTGAAGGTTTTATCTGAGAAAAAAATAAAGATTGATAATTATATGTTGCAAAGCTTCAAAAGACCCATCAACTCACCCAGAAGATCCAACAGGTGTAGAGCGAGTCAGTGATGGATCATACTTTAGCTAAAGCTAAAGAATACTTGTGGGCTGATATAAGTGAATCGGTAACTAGAACTTGGCCTTCCATTCAGATTATCTACGAACAACTGGAATTAGTGCATAATTCCAAGGATCTATTAAAGCAAGTCAAAGCACAGTTGGGATAGAAGCCCTCATAAGCTTCTTCTATGATTAAAAGCCTTAACTCTAAGAGTAAGGATGAGCTACAACACATTGGGATACAGGACAAAACTGAAACCATTTTGGAGATTGAGTAATGAACAGAAAAAATCTCATGGTGCTACTTGAAAACAAATGTTTGAACTTAGAAGCCAGCATTCCGAGGTTCCAGAAGAAGATGCGGTTATTGAACAGAAAAGGACTCGCTGGTCTAATTGGAGTGGCAAACCAACTCTCCAGTTTGACAGAGTATCAAGATAAACTTAGTACTGTTTCTCATGATAAGTCTAAGTTTTCTAATGTTAAAGGACAAATTACAGGAGAAAGGTTCATAGATCTTCTCGAAGATGATATATCTATTTGTTATGAAATCAGACATCTATTTCTGGTAAAGCCCACTTATCAGAAGTACACAGAACTGGATGAAGCCTACAGGAAGTTGAGATATTATTCCATGCCAGATGGAAGTAGATGGGAGAAGTTACTCGAATTACTGGAGTAACTCATTTCTTCTGCAGTTAATTTTGAGTTATTACAGTAATTTCCATCTTGGATAACATTGTACAATCAACAAGCATGGTCACCAAACAAAAATCAATGGAATCACAACACAACACATCTGCCAGCAAGATAACAACTCTGCCTATTCGAAGCCCATTCACCACCAGATCATCAAATAAATAGGGCCAACAAATTGTTTAGTTTTCAATCCCAATCTTTTTGGGCTATTTTTGTTATTTCAAGGAAAATTGTAAAATTAGTTGTATAGGATATTTTTGATATATGTAGATATTTTGAAAGATATTTTGTAATATGTAACTTATAAATACTTCATTTTTTGAAGTATTATAGGTTGGAAACCATTGAAGTAAAAGTAAATTTGTTGTAATCAGCTCACAGAGCCATAGTTCATCAACTCAATAACACAGTTGCAACAGTTACAAGATTCATGTGTCAATTTTGGTGGTGAAGTGCTTCTATCACTGTTATTTTTTTTCATTGTGTTTCTTAAGTTATTCATGAACTCTAAATTATGTTAAGAAGTCGAAAGAACAAAATTTGTTGAAACATACACTCTGATTCTGGCTTAACATAGTTATAAATGTTTTCTTCTTGAATGGTTAGTTTCATGATTCTTCATTGCTCTGTCATAGTCTTTCATTCATAAATTCTCCCCAATCCAACTACAACCTTTAACAATCCATCAAGGCTGCTTATCTTGCCCTGTAGGGTTGCCTGCAGATCTTGTTTCTTGATTGAACCCCAACTTGTGACTCCATTACCTAATGGATTTCCCTCGCCATTTCAACCAAACTTAAAATCAAATACATTTCTTGAATTATAATAGCTAGCCTAATATTCAGTTAAAAACCAAGCTAAATCAGACAAAGAGATCCCTCTCTAGAGTTGGAAGGGCTAGATTCCCAACTCCCAAAGTGGTTTTATGGTTACCTCTTAGTGTTCTTCAGCCTTAGGAAATTTACAGAGTGAACAGTTACCAACTTTCTATCTATATTATATAATGAGGGAGAAGCCACTCATGTATGAGATATTTTTATCTATGAATATTTGTTTTCTTTATCCACTAAAACACATTGGTTTGTAGACATCAATAATTATCTAAATGTGAGGAAGCTTATACAATATTCATCACTAATAGAACACCAAAAAGTCATCAAACAAACTGCTATGTATTCCTGGATTTAGGGATACTTTTTCAGGGCCTAGCCTAACTTTTTTCTTCAACAATATGTGAGGAAAGATGAAATTTATGACATTCTAAAGGATTTTCATGATGAGCCCAATGGAGGATGCTTTATTGACAAGTGAACTGCAAAGATGGCACTACATCTGAGGTAATATCGGCTGGCCATATTTAGAGATGCAAGGAAGTATGTTAGAAGTTTTGACAAGTTTCAATGGATAAGGAAAATAGTATAGTATCACAATATGCCATTCCAATCTCAAATCTTGATAGATCCATTTAAGAAATGTTCCCTTTAATTCGTAGGGCCAATCATCCCTCCATCAAAACACAAAGTGTACAAATTGGTGTGGTTTGATTACATGAGTAAATGGGTTGAATTTCAGGCTCTACTGAAGGCTATTGAGCATACAATGGAAAATTTTCTATATGAAGAGATTTTTTCCACTTTAGGGTTCATTAAGATATTATCAATAATCAAGGAAGATAGTTCACTTATCAACTCATCCAATCTACCATATAGTATTTAAAGATAAAACACCAAATGTATACTCCATATCACACTTAGGAAATGGACAGGTGGAGGTAACTAATAAAGTATTGGAGTCAATTCTGACTAATACAAATCCAACCACATCATAAGGACTAGGTTTAAAAACTATGGAGGTTCTTTGGGCCTATATAACCTCTTGGATAAATACAATAGGAATCACTCCCTATGAGCTTGTAAATGGAAAGCACATTGTCCTCCCCATCATATTTGAGATCTGTACATTGAGGATTGCATTACAAGTAGGCCTGGGCCTCTTGGAGGCTCAAGAACATTGATTGGATCAAATCAATGAAATCCATTAGGCTATCTTGGAAGAAAATGTCTTATCCAACAAGAAAGAGCTAAATGGTATGATGGGTTCATCAAAAGGAAGAGGTTCAAGGAGGGAGATTGGGATCTCCTTTTTGACTCAAGGTGAAAAAATTTAAAAGGAAATTTTTACACCCAGATGGTTGTGTTAGGGTCCAACCCTAACCCCATTATTTATGTAATAGGGTCGAGTCATAGTTATAGTTAGTTAAAGAGTCAATAAAGCCCATATTAATAATGTAAGTGGTTGACCCGCATTTAAATAAGGGACCACAGTGAGTTGCAAATGGGCCATGGTATTAGATAGATGGTATTAATAAGAACCATGGTACCGACCCATGGTATTGCATGTATGAATCCTATATAAAGGATAGAGACTCCCCTTGAGGAGCATCGTGTCTTATTTTGTAATTGAGCCCAGCTCTTTTGGAGGTTGCCCCCTGGAAGAGGCAAGTGAACATTGCTTTCCTTTCTGAATAATAAAATACATGATGTTATTTCTTATTGTTCTGTGTTCTGGGTATATTTCTTCGCATATTTGGTATTTTGGTATCTTCTCGCAGGTCAAGAGCATAACAAGTGGTACCAGAGCACTTTCCAGAGCCAGTGGGATCTCCATTTTTAGCAGAATTTTTTTTTGGCTAGAGATGTGTTCCGGCGTCTTTAAACCACGGGATCTATCGTTGAGTGCATAAACCTGCAAATTTGGGGAGGCATGCACGCAGGAAATACAAGAGGTGGTCACGCTTGTTGGACTCCCTTGTAACCCTTGTGGGTACCCCTTTGAGTAGTAGCGCATTAGACAGAACCTCGCACAGACTATCTTCCAAGTACCCTTTGGGTATATTGGAAGCCCCCTAGGCTCTCTTGAAACCTCGCCATAGATAAAACGTTGACCGTCTTGCTACTACAGTACACCGAGAATAGCACTCAGGCAGATTACTCGTGCGTACGATAGGGTAGTCGGGTTGTACAGTTAAGGGTACGATTGATCCTCCTTGGTTAGTGCCCTGAAAGATTGGGGCGAGTACTACTGTCGGACCCTTATGTATATTGCGATCTGTAGCACCTGACACTCCTTGAGACCATAGTTCCCTTGTCTCTCTCTAGATCATGCATCATCTTTGCCAGATCAGATCTAGCAGGTTGGGTTTTGTCACAGCCACAACAATCAGTTCCACCATTCAGATCTATCAGATCTGCCATTCAAATATATCAGATCCGCCAATCAGATCTATTAGATCTGCCATTCATATCTGGTAGTTTGGGTTCTGTAGCAGTCACAACAATCAGATCCACCATTCAGATCTAGCCCATAAAAATCGGAGGCATATGCTTTTAATGAAAACCTTGAGGGCAAGTCTAGCCATTCTCTTCACTTCTATGGAAACCAACAACAGTCCCAGCCTCGACCACCCAAGCTGGACATGTATAAATTTGATGGCTCTCATCCAACCATATGGCTAGCACAAATGGAGCAATATTTCACATTGAATCACATCAGAGATGATGTGACTAAGCTAAGTGTGGGAAGCCTGTACTTGGACCAAGAAAGATGGAAATGGTGGCAGTGGCATCAACGCTGCTATGCAAGGCCAATGACTTGGCAGATATTCTCAAAAGCCCTTTCTGATCGCTTTGACCATGAATCTAACTTTTTGGGTCATCTTACTAAGCTTCGACAGACAAGCACAGTGCAAGAATATATTAAAGCCTTTGAAGCATTAGCCTTCCGCACAGGAGGTCTAGCAGATGAATTCTACTTGGAATGTTTTATCAGTGGTCTCAAAGATGCCATACAAGCCCATGTCCGACTGCAACACCCAGTCTCATGGCTAGCAGCTTGCAAGATAGCTCGTGAAGTAGAATGCGTGTTAGCGGCCCAGTCGACTCGTCCAAATTTCATAGCCAAGGGATGCCCCACCCAAGCTCCGAGCACTACCCAAACACTTAAGGTTCAAAAGGTGTCACCAGCGGAAATGACAGAAAGAAAAAAGCAAGGATTGTGTTACTACTGCGATGAGAAATACTCCCCAGGGAATAAATGCAAGAAACCCAAATTCTTTCAAATTGATGCTACTAATCATAGTTCATCTGAGGAAGCCCCACCATTTGAGGGACCAGAAGAGGAAGATGAGGACAACCAGTTAGAAAATGAGCTCCCAGCTACACCTGAAGAACCAGTTATCTCGCTTCATGCTTTGGTAGGAATTTCTTCTCCCCAAACTCTCAAAATCAGAGGTTTTATTAAGCATCGCCCTGTAGTAGTATTGATTGATAGTGGCAGTACGCATAACTTTATCCATCAAAGAGTTGCTGAAGCAGTGCATTGTTTTTTCAAAGCAGTCTCTAATTTCCAGGTCCATATTGTTGATGGGCGGACAATGAAATGTGAAGGCTGTTGTGAAAATGTCAAACTTCAAATGGGGGATTATCACCTAAAGACCCACATGTTTTCCATCAACATGGGTGGGTGTGACATTGTCTTGGGTGTTGAATGGCTTCACACACTCGGCCTAATCACAATGGATTTCCAGGAGTTATATATGAGCTTTAAGCAGAATAACCACACACATACCCTCCGCGGACTCCAGGCAGGTGCTCATTCTATCATCAGCTCACATAGGATGGAAAAATTGTTAAGAAAGGGCCACCATGGAGTTATAGCCCAACTTAATGCCATCCAAGCCTTCGAACCCACTTCTCTTCATATTCATCCTAAGATGCAACAGGTCTTAAACAACCATATGCAGGTCTTTGACAAGCCTCATGAGCTTCCACCCTCGAGAGGGGAACATGATCATAACATTACTTTGGTCCCAGGGGCACAGCCACCAAATGTGTGCCCATATAGATATCCTTTCGCCCAAAAGAATGAAATTGAAAAAATCATTAAGGAACTCCTGGAAGTCGGTGTCATTCGTCCTAGCATTAGTCCTTATTAATCGTCTGTGGTCATGGTGCTCAAGAAAGATGGGGAATGGCGTATGTGTACAGACTTTAGGGCCCTCAACAAGCTAACGGTCAAAGATAAATTTCCCATCCTGGTTGTTGATGATTTGCTGAATGAACTAAATGGGGCTCAATTCTTTACTAAGCTCGACCTTTGCTTGGGCTATCACCAAATTCGCATGAAAGAAGTAGACATTCCAAAGACTGCTTTCTGAACTCATGAAGGCCATTATGAATTCCTGGTCATGCCATTTGGTCTCTTTAATGCCCCATCCACTTTTCAGAGCCTCATGAATCACCTGCTCAAACCATATCTCAGAAAATTTGTCCTTGTTTTCTTTGATGACATCCTCATCTATAACCTCACCTGGGAAAAACATCTTCAGCATGTAGATCTTCTCTTGCAACTACTCCGGAAGCATAAATTATTTGTCAAATTGTCCAAGTTATCTTTTGGCATAGAAGAAGTTGAGTTTTTGGGCCACATTGTGGGGCGTGAAGGTGTCAGGGTGGATCCCAAAAAGATCCAAGAAATGCAGGATTGGCCTCAACCAAAGACCTTGAAGACTTTGAGAGGATTTTTGGGTCTCACCGGCTACTATCACAAATTTTTCAGACATTATGGTTGCATTGCTAGACCCCTCACTCACCTTCTCAAGAAAAATTCATTCCTCTGGAATGATGAAGCACAACAAGCATTTATAGCTCTCAAACATGCCATGTGTTCCACTCCCATATTGGCACTACCTGACTTCACCAAATCTTTTGTGATTGAATGTGATGCTTCAGGTACAGGTATTGGGGTTGTCCTAATGTAGGAAGGTCGACCCTTGGCCTTCACTAGCCAACAACTAAGTGGGACAAATCTGGGACAAACTACCTATGAGAAGAACATGATGGCCATCTTACATGCAGTGGATACCTGGCGACCATAATTATTGGGGCGACGTTTCCAAATACGCATAGACCATCAAAGCCTTAAATATTTTTTGGAGCAACGCCTGTCCTCGCCACAACAAAATAAATGGCTAGCCAAAATGTTGGGATATGATTATGAAATAATTTACAAGAAAGGGTGCGAAAATGTTGTAGCAGATGCTTTATCACGCCAATTTGAGGAGGAAAGCACCCTGCTAGTAATCTCTCTTCCCATTCCAGAGTGGATTGAAGAGGCTCGCAAGGAATGGTTTTCACATCCTTCGCTCTCCCAACTCATTAATAAATTCCAAGCAGATCCAAATTCCACAGCGGGCTACTCTTGGCAGGATGAGATTCTTCGCTACAAGGACAAAGTAGTGATATCACCAACATCCACCCTCAAAAGTCGCATTTTGGTAGAGTTGCACTCATCTCCCACTGCAAGCCATTCAGGCTTTCAGAAGACTTATGCTCGCACTCGACGTTCATTCTTTTGGACAGGCATGAAAAAGGACATTCTTACTTTTATAGCTGAGTGTGATGTGTGTCAGTGCCACAAAGGAGAAACAGTCAAATCCCCAGGCACATTACAACCATTTCCCATCCCTGCCTCAATCTGGATGGAGGTTTCTATGGATTTCATTATTGGTCTTCTGAAGTTAGGCAACAAGTCAGTCATCATGGTGGTTGTGGACAGACTTTCTAAGTATGCTCATTTTTGCACCCTACCCCACCCTTTTACACCAGCTTTGGTGGTTCAATCTTTCATGGGCCAGATCTTCAAATTGCATGGCATGCCCACTTCCATTGTGTCTGATCGTGACCCAATCTTCACTAGTAACTTTTGGTAGAAACTCTTCAGGCTACAAGGTACCTAACTACAACTCAGTACTTCCTAACATCCCCAAACTGATGGTCAAACTGAAGCAATCAACAAATGTCTGGAGACCTACCTTAGGTGTTTCACTTCTGAAAAGCAACATCTATGGGTATAGTGGTTACCTCTAGCCGAATGGTGGTATAATACTAACTATCATGCCACCACCAAAATGACTCCATATGAAGCCGTTTAAGGTCAACTCCCTCCTTCACCTACTTCTTATATCCAGGGATGCTCGAAGGTACAGGTAGTGGATCAACTCCTACACAACCATGCAACCATGCTGGCCCACCTCAAAGAGAATCTCCATCAAGCTCAAAATTGCATGAAGCAATAGGTAGACCAACATCGTTCAGAGCGCAAATTTCAAGAAGGGGATCAGGTATTCTTGAGGCTACAACCATATAAGCAAACATCACTCAAAGACAAGGGTTGTCAGAAATTATCTCCAAAATTCTACGGACCGTATCAAATACTTTAGTGCATCAGAGAAGTAGCCTACAAGCTAGCCTTGCCACCCACTGCAAAAATCCATCCCGTCTTCCATGTCTCATGCCTCAAGAAAGTGGTTGGGAACCATTGCAGAATTCAAACCAGTCTACTAGAATTGGATGAAGAAGGTTCAATCTAGCTCCAACCTGAACAGGTTCTTGATACGCGAGAATGGCACCTGCGCGGCCACACAATCAAGGAAGTCCTCGTCAAGTGGAAAGACACCTCTCCAGAAGATGCGACCTAGGAACCAGCTACTGTTCTTCAACAGTTTTCGCAGCTTCAGCCTTGAGGACAAGGCTATTTTTATGGGGGATGGCATGTTAGGGTTCAACCCTAACCCCCTTATTTATGTAATAGGGTCGAGTCATAGTTATAGTTAGTTAAAGAGTCAACAAAGCCCACATTAATAATTGTAAGTGGTTGACCCACATTTAAAGAAGGGACCACAGTTAGTTGCAAATGGGCCATGGTATTAGATAGATGGTATTAATAAGAACCATGGTACTGACCCATGGTATTGCATGTATGAATGCTATATAAAGGATAGAGACTCCCCTTGAGGAGCGTCGTGTCTTATTTTCTAATTGAGCCCAGCTCTTTTGGAGGTTGCCCCCTCGAAGAGGAAAGTGAACATTGCTTTCCTTTCTGAATAATAAAATACATGTTGTTATTTCTTATTGTTCTATGTTCTGGGTATATTTCTTCGCATATTTGGTATTCTAGTATCTTCTCGCAGGTCAAGAGCATAACAGGTTTGGTCCATATGATGTTGAGCTTCCAAGATTCCGATTATCACAATCATTCAAAGGAGGATCAACAACATCAGCATGACACCTATGTTACACATTCTATAACAATAGTTCAAGTTTTCTCTAACTCATTCTTAATTTATTTTCATAAAACATGTACAACCTATGTACCAAGGATTCACTACTATTTGGTAACATGTTAATTATCATCCCATTAAGTTCCTATGCTATAATGCTCCAACCATTGAATTTTTCAGAGAAATATCCTATTTGGCAACACTTTAGTAGAAGGAAATTCAAGAGCATATATTATTTGGGAAAAATTTAATCAAGAACCTATTGACTATGTATCACACCCTCTAAAATTCAGTTTAATAAATTTTGGAGTACCACTAAAATGTTTTTCCTTCTTATTACTTTCCAATCTTGATCATAAACCAATAAAATAATAAGATGATTTATGGGATTGATCTTAGAATTTTCCAAGTAAAGAAACATTCATGCCTTTATAAAATCACTGAATTTGTTGGTCATCGATAAAATTTCTTGAGTTAGGTTTATATGAAACCAAAAGAACTCTGTTGATCAATGATAAGCCCATCAAAACTCAATGATGTGTGTTGAGTAAAATATTTTTTTGTAATATAACATGAATTTGATGATTGTTGATGAGTCCATTTGTAGTTGGAAGAATCCCATAGGTCACCAAACTTCACACATTGTTATTTTTTCCATGGCTCTTCAAAATCAGGTTTATGTCTAAAGTCACGATCATAAAAACACTGAAATACCTCAACACTACTACTTTGAAAAATGAAAAACATATATTAGTGAATCAGTCTCGTGCACATGACAATTTTTAACTTTTTAACCCACTACTTGTTATATTACAAACTTTAATACAACAATCTTAGGGATTTCGTACTGAGGATCGTGGCCCTTACAAAGAAACCTCATACAAGGACAAAAATATGGCTTGAACAAAGTACACTTGACCTACTTTCGGATGTAGTGATCCACAACCCTTTTAGTCCATGTATCTTAAACACATCTGGCAGGTACTTTTCCTCCCCATCTGCAACATCTACATCTGCCATTATCTACCACTCTTGGATGCTCTAATATGACTAAACATGGGCTCATTTATCTACCCACTAGAAACCCTATTGCTCCACCAAGATGTATGCTCATAGGGTCTTTCAAATATTCCCTCTTATCTATGATTTTCCACACCAAATCCCTGAAATAGGGCTCCATGAAATTGCCCACATATTAGTGAGATTCCCACTTGCACACACCAAACTAGGGAATTCCCATATTTTTCTTCTAGCAGTCCCTTTGTTGCTCCAAGGATCACTGTACATGAGATCTTCTATCACTTCCCTTATATAGTGACAAGCTTGCTCCTTTCATCACACAATTAGGGAATCATCAAAAACCCACTAATCTCCTCTTTTTCTACTCCAAAAGGAAATCCTTAGGGCACTCTAATATGTCGTCACACAGTCCACTACTAACTGATCTAGGGATTGACATATCTTCTCTCTTATCAGTCCTCTAACTCCAGTTAGATGACTGAAATAGGGCATCTAACATATTGTTGTTCATCACCTATGAATATACCATCATTACATCATCTTCAGTAATTCATGATAGCCATGATACCTTCAATGTATCTTCCTACTTATATCCACCTTAAGGTACCCTACCCTCTTCTCCAGGCATAATGAACAAGACTTATGGAATACTTCAGGATCTGTCTTAGGGTGATTCTACATGCACTGAAATATCCATAAACTAGGGAATCAAAACTCATCCACGTAGAAACTTATCTCCATAGCCCAGCCCTCTTCTAGCAGCTCACACACATTCCTAAACTCTCTGGCCTCCTTACCAAAGACGCAAACAACCCTGAGTAGATTCACAGCCTCATCTTTTAGGGCCATTACATCTCAAACTAGGACACATATGCCTCTCTCGTCTGCGCTGTGGGATGAGGATTATTCTACGCTCCCGACCACTCTCAACATAGGCCTTTAGGCCACTTATCTCATGCCTAAAGCTATATAGTCCTCCTCTTGCAATACCAACCAAAAAAATAAGGCTCTGGACCCTCCTTTAGTCAGAAAAACACTTGGTATGCGACCCTCCTCCTGCAATATATCTATACCTTTTGACCTTCCTTTCCTTCATCAAATAAGGCTACGACCCTACCCACATATCAAAGACAAAAAATAGAGATACCTCGGCTGCTAGGGCTGAAGACGACCTCCATAAGAGCGAGATAACTTGGACATAAACCCTCCTCTTTTGCTTCAACTCTTATTGAGACTCCTTAACTTCCTTCTTGAGATATTTGTTGCTCTTGGATCAGATCACAACATCACTTGCAACCCTACTTGGCCATGTAGCTCGGTCCATCCTAGGGCTACATATATCTAGCCTCCACACTCAATGGTATTTCTTACATTGATGTATTAGGCTTGATCCTTAGGCCTCTTTAAATACTTTTTCCTTTAGCCTCTTAGGAACTCTCTAGATCTATGGTTTTAGTCATCTTGACCTTAGGAATTAATAATAATTTATTTCTAGTCTTAAACCCATTTCTTGGGTCCAAAACCCAACTACTTGGGTACTTCTTCCACAAAACCCATATGGGCCATACTTATCCCAAACCTCATGCCCTAGGGTTATGGGAGTACCTCCCAAGCTACACAATCCAACACATATAAGATATCTCATCGATCATCAATGAGCCTATCAACTATCGACAATATTTGTTGGGTTGTGAATTGAATGACGCACATTTTCCATTGATCATTGATGAGCCCATTAACCATTAGAGATATTGAATATATCATGAATTCAAATTGATACTTTTTTTATTGATGGCCTATTGTAGTGTTGCATTCAGTAAAATCAGTTTTGGGCACCTGAGATGTGTCAACTATCAATCATTTTGTTGATAATTGGTGATGTTTTGTTGTTAAAATTGTGTCTAACATAATGAAATCCATCAATATTCGATTGATTTCCTTGTGAGTGGAAAATAATAGTAGATAACAATAAAACGTCCAATGACTCACTAGAGTTTCTTATCCTATTACATCGACACATCATATGGCTTTCCCATAAGCTATTGATGAAGTTTGCTAGGTACCATTACAATGCACACTATAAAATTATTTGATGGGAGATCATCTAAACATAAAAACATGGAAGCATGATTACCATTGTTCATGCATAAAACATATTAAAAAACCCCAACGGGTGGAGGCCCTTCTCCTAAACATCATGTCAACAACCACTACTAGTTCAATTGCATTTCTCTTACATTAAAACTAAGAAATCTAAAGCAGATTTTGCCATGAATGGAGTCAATGGGATGTTTTGTCTTGTAATATATAGATATATTGCAACTCAAATTTCATTCCACAACGATAATTAGTCACAGGAATAAATATCAAACTAGTCTCAACTTCTACAAACATGCAAGCACTCCACTTTGTGTTGAGTTGCCAAGTGAAATTTCATAGTTTGATTGGTTCCATGGTAAGATTCATCATGATGTTTATTATTATTAATTTTATTCAATTATCATGATTATTGAATAACTTGGTTTTGTTTCTTGACTTAAGATTGGTTAAAAGGATGGCACCCAAGAAGACCATGTAAAGAAATCCCCAAGAAAGAAGCCATAATCCAAAGCTAAAGAGGTCGTTGGGTCTTCACTGGTCACACCTTCACATAAAAGAGAAGATGTTAGAAGTGATGAGGCCATCATTCTATTAAAAGCCATAAAACCAAAGCTCAATATTCCTTTCTTTGGAGACATAGGGGAAACCACTAGTTATTTTACAACAATGCCCTCTTGGAATGATATATACAATATTTTGAGAATGAGGAGTACCTAGTATTCACATCTCATAGTGATAAAAATGAGGGGAGGGTAGATGATTTTATTTTTGGTTTTATTCAAAGGTTAAGGCTACAGTTATCTCCTACACAAACCCTAGTTTTCTTAGGAATGGAGGTTATGGAGTGGGTAATCAAACATGGTAAACTAGAAAGATACATGGTGAGCAGTAAGAAAGCGAAATGTATTAGGAATTTCCTACGCTAGGAGGTTTTTGGATAATATAAGTTCTCATTCCTTAAGGATGATTTTGTGCTATTTTTCATGAGAAATACAATATAGGAAATATTCTAGCTAGTTGGTGGAAAGAGGATAAGAGGTACTTTACGAGATTTGGATGTAGATACCCTTCCACCAACTTGTGTAAGCCCTACATGTACCTCATGTTTATTTTGTACATATTTTATTGAGAAAATAATTACTCACAATTTTTAGATGTATGGGTAGCTATTGAAAATACCATAGCCATCAAAGGAAGAATATTCATCTGGGGAGTTGTTGTTCCTTGAGATGTTTTTAGCTAGAAAACTATGCCAATGCATCAGTTCATTTAGATAATTGTTTCGATATGATTTTATAATAAATCCTCAATGATTTTATGGACAATGACTATAATTATCAGTCTTCAGGTAGTTATTCCATTGGTACAAATAGTGATTAGATAAACATGGTAGATAAGAAGAATATGAGAGAACATAAACCAAAAGTTTAAGAATATTAACCTAATACTCAAAATACTTCTATTTTGGAAAATGTACTAATCATAGGAACTTAGCAGTCAAATAACATGCTTAATTCTAGTATATGAATTTTGATACAATAAGTTAATGGAAAAGGAGGTATGTTGGACACAAAATGAATCCTTCACAAATATCACTTTTTCATATGCATACATTATATGAAAGGAGAAGTAGTACCCAAAAATCACTTTTTAAATATGTTCATATAAAAAAACAAGCTAGAAGAAAGGGTTTTGATTAATAAAAGAAAAAACTTACAGAGCTTCAACACATATTGTCAATCTCGAAAAATTGAATCTAATAGAGTAATAAAAATATATTGTCCAAAATTACAATACTAAGAAAAAATAAAATTCTCGATGCCTTGGTATAAAATATTTGCTTGTTTTTACACAAATAAATCTTAACAAAAATGAGTTGCAAGAAGAAAATTTCTAGGACCATAATTACAAAAATAGGCTTTAATTCAAGAAAAGAGTTGAATGGTTTCTAAGTGTTAAGCGTTGCACACTTCTGTTCACCAACAATTAGAAAATCAAGCAAGCAGATTCCAACATTCACCCACAAGATAATGAACGTAGAAATATTTTTATATACAATGTTTAACTTTATATATTTATCATACCTTGGAATTATAGAAAACAAGATTTTTATTTTCCATAACAAGTAAAGTCGTCAATTAATCTATCTGCCATCGTTTGAACCATGAGGGTTTTTATCATGTTTGAAAACTGATCAAATTTATTCTTTTCCTTTAACATAAATTCTTTGTAAGTCTCCAGTGGAAGAAAATTACATTTCTTACCCCAACAAGCAGGTAAACCCACTTCCACCAAAATGTTAAACTAGTTCATAAATTGATACAGATTCCTTTTTACTATATTGCATTTGTTCTAAGTTTGTTGAGTTAATTTTTTCTTAGTCAGAGCCTTAATTGTTTCCATAATTAATGATGTTATGTCAGTGACTCCTAATGCATTTTCCCAAGTCTTGGAATTAAGGAATTTTATGATTTTATTATCCATTTGAGGCTTATTACGAATTCATTCCATATTTGTTGAATTTTATATAATGCTTGATATGCTAATGTAGACTAATAATCAATTGGTCCAATAACAAAATTCCAAAGTTTGGAATTATTGCTATTTCATGATCCCATAAAATATGCTTTGCTCCAATTAGATATGTTTTCCCTATCATCTTATTTTTCTTTTGCTACAAATCATGTTGAACCTTAGCCTTGAGATCTTGATAGGCTGTAGTAATGCCTTTTTTCAATAAAATTCCCTTTTAGGATATACAACTCATCTTCTTAAACAATAATGGTTTTTTCCAATAACCCACACAACTTCCCTTAAACTTAAATTGGAAATATTTTTTGCTAACTCTTGTGATGGTTCAAATGGTTCTATTGATGCCGATGAAGTAGCTCAACAAACATTTTATGTTATTTCCTTTGTCAAGGCATCAACATGTTGTTCATAATTTTATATTTGTTTATTTAATTGAATCGTTTGACTTAATAATTCATCCTTTTCTTGTTTAACTGCGAACAATTCTAGAATTTGTACTTATTCTACATTTGGAATTTTGAGCCTTTTCTTCAATGCAAATATATCATTATCCTTGGATTTCATCAGTGCAATAATAAATTCAACATCATTGGGATTAGCTCCCAACATTATTATCCATTGCTCTAATTCTTCAATCCCCATCTACTATCCATTGCTCTAATTCTTCAATCCCCATCTACTATCCATTGCTCTAATTATTCAATCCCCATCTACTCAGTTATGTTAACAAATTTTCCTACTTAGTTGATTGCCCATTTTAGATGCCATACTTTGTACTTGAGAAACATTTAAAGAAGATTTTATTAAATCTCTGAAAACCATGTCTCTTTTCTTCGTATGCAAATCCATGTTGTCGACCAGATTAATCCAATCCAAATTCATAGAAATATTTAAAGCTTTATAGTCATTAACTATTTTAACAATTTGAGGCTTTGACTCCCTAATTGCCATGTTAAAATGTCCTTTTTTTCAAAATCAAGGGACGAAAATAATTCGGCGTGAGAAGGCCCTTCTTTCCACAAATAAGCATCCATGACTTGTTCAATATTCACATTTTTACTCTATATTTTTATATAGTGGGAGAACGAGTTATGTTGATTTGCTGGCTATGATGATGGTGTAGCAGCCAGATTTCCCTCATCACTTGGAGTTGGTAAAAATGTTGATCGCACATGTTCTAGAGAAAAGATAGGATCGCTTGATGAATACCCTTCCATACTATGAACTAATAGATCTATGTTTCCCTCCTGTTCTTTTGTCGTTTGTATCTGTTATAATTGTTGGTCATCTTCATCCATTTAAAACATTATTTGGGAAGTTTCATGATCAATCCTCTTGACTATTATCTTGTTTTAAGAGGAGTGTCTATATTGGGAGGTTGAGAAGACTGACTTATTTCTATTGCTTGTTGCAATATCTCCTGCTCAATTTCCCAATTATCATTATTTTCTTCTTCTTCTTTTTTACGTATAGTTTCATCATAATATGTTCATATGGAGATGATCCTTGATTTGTCATTTTGTTTTATATAATTAGATAAGGGTTATAAGGCCAGGTTTCACCTAATGAAAAATTAATCTTTTTTTATATTTTTCCACTTCCTATAGGTTTATTTTAGTATTTATAATAAATTGCTCAACTTCCTTCTTCAATTTAATCCTGGACTATGACTTCTTTGATACAAAATGAATTTGATCATATTTTAATATCTACCTAATATACTCCAAGGGAAATATCCCCATAGTAAGAAAAACTAGCAACTAATAAGGAGGGGAATCAAAACCATAATAATGATCTTTGTATGGTGTTGGAAAAGATACCAATCACCAATCGCAGTGTCTCAATTTAATTGAAGTAACCTTTTGATATATGGAAATACTTTAGCAAGAGACTCTTCATAAAAAGTAGAATATATCACTAACATATTCTATAGGGGTTCATTGAATAACTGAATAAGGGTTATCGTTTTCATACTAAATATTTTAAATGTATGATTAAGAAATTTTTAGCTTGAAAACACAAAAATATATAGACCGAATAGGATTGCAACCTAAAACTTATAGTTACATTAAACTGGGCCAATTGAAAATTTACAATGTCTGCTATATTTTGACTATAATGGAATCTAACTAAAGGTTTATTCATAGGACATAAAAAACACCATAAAATCTATGATTGTTTTAATGAATATTTGGTCATGATCATATCCTATCAATGGCCATATCATAGAAATGATTTATCTTGAAATATTAGGGAAACATCTGGTATCAATATGGTGGAGGATTTTATGGCACATAAGCACATGGGGAAAGGAATGACTAGATCAATGTTACCTTCTCTTTAGAGGATAGTTCATGATACGAAGACACTAAATTTTGATTTTGTAATACCTAGGTTTCATGGAATACAATGAATTTGAGCATTTAGAGAATATACTAAGGCTTTATAAGGAAGAGTATAATGTCATTTTGAGATACCACAACTCTCTTACCTAGGACATAGTTCTCGCACACTAGGTGATAAATTCTAGAAATGAGTAGGTTTGTGGGAAAATGAATTAACCAATTGGGATTACTATGCATGTAAATAGTCATGGAAGTTATTGAAACATTTTATGGATTACAAATGTAACTTGTATAAGTCACAATGGGAGATGACAATGTCAAATACATCACTATCTCAATCTATCGAGTTCATTTCTTTCGGGCTTTAATTTAAATGACACAAACCATAAATTACCAAATTTTCCACATTTTCTTTTATACTCTTGTTTAGCATCCCATCTTAATACTAGATGACCTATATTAAAATATATATCCTTATCTCTTTTGTCGAATAAAATTTTCATCTTGACCTAGTACTATTTCAACTTTTCATCAACCTATTCTTTGTCTTGTTGTAATTAAACAATCTAATTGATTCTTCTAGTGAAATCATTTATATCTTCATAAAAATGTAGTAAAATTTTCATGATAGGGGAGCTAAGCTGAATATGAAAAATAATATCAACACCATATACTATATGGAAAGGACACACACACACACACACACACATATATATATTAGTGGTAACCCTATTGGCCCAAAGGGAATATTAAGAGTTGAATCCCAATCCCTTTTTTTCTCTATCTAAATGTTGTTAATCATTATCATAAGAATTTATTAGAGGATTCAGCAAGTCTATTACCCTTAGGATTGTTAGAAAATTAGAAAATCAGAAAGGCATAAATATCTTATTTATGATGATAATCACTTGTGATATGTTCTTATTAACTTTCTTGAGTTCTTATTTTGTCTTAGTTCATCAATCAATTACCAATAACAATAACATGAAGATAATAGACACCATATGTAGGTGGAAAACCAAGGAAAACCCCTATCTAGGGGAAAACCCAATCAACGAATCTTCCTTAATAATTTCATGAGATGATCCAAGACTCCTTGATATAGACACAAACTTCCTCAAACCACCAAGTCAACACTTCCATTCTTCTGTAGATGATAACCTTCCAGCAACAACTTCAACCTAGATCCAAAAACAGGACTTCGAACCAACAGAACTTTGACCCAACAGTAGCCCATCAAAACTTTGACCCAACAGTGGCCCAACAAAACTTCGACCTAGCAGTAACCCAACAAAACTTCGGTCCAACAGAAACTTAGACCGAACAAAATATTCGACCCAGTGGAAACTTCTACCTAGGAGTAACTTCGACCTTCCAACAAATAGCCCAGTAAATCCATACATGTGTGAGAGAGAGAAATAACCCAAAAAACTTCAACTTTCCTTCTCCAACAAATATTCTCCTTCTGCAACTTCGCAATTTTTTTTGCTTCCTCTTCTTGCATATGGAACTTGTGAGTGAGTTTCCTCCAAATGAATCAAATTAATTGTATATATACCCTTTTCTGAAGGTCAAATTACCCTCATGTAGGTTGACTTGATCAGGTAAGGGCTGATTTGATGTGGAGGTGACAAATGAATTATTTGACTCAATATTAATTCTTTTTACATGGTTCAAAACCCTAAGAAGGGTCTCTTTAAATGGAAAATGACTCTAGTGACTCAAGACAAAACCTATAAGTCCTCCATGTTGACTTTGACCTAAAACATGATGACCCAAGCATGAAACCCATGCTTTAATAAGTCATACTAATAATAATAATAATAATTTATTTTTCTTTCTTTTGATAAATACATTTCATTATGACTCAAATACAATTATGAATACTGAGCCTAGTTATATTCTTCAACACTCCCTCTTAACTAGGGGGGTATTCATACTTATACATACAAGTACATGGAATATCTCAAAACACATGAACCATGAAGAGTTTAGGAACTTACGATGCCACAGACTAGATTCCTAACTAGGGAAATCTATTAGGGTGGGACTAAGATGGACTAAAGCTTTTAGCCTCTCTAGGTACCACTAGGCTTACTTGCTAACCATCAACCCAGGGAACTAGGTGCGTAATGCAATGTTATAGCTCTATGGCCAACGCCACACTCCCTATTACTTCGGGAACTAGACATCAACATATATGTCGGCTAGATGTCCTCCTAGGAATTTTACACACATAATGCCTCAACACATTAAATATCTCTTGATCAAACAGATTGATAACATCAAGCATACTTCCAAAAAATTCGAGAGATTTTCCTCTGCAAACACAACCCTAATCAGTAAAAATATTTCAAATACTCATAAGTAAACACAAACCTTCGGGGTCTTCAATCATATTGATGTTGCTTCATAATTTATCACAGTAGGACTTAGAGGTTTCCCAAACAAATATTGACAGAAGTTGCCTCAATCATGAAACTTCCTTTCCTATTTCACATGCAACAACATATCCTAAAAACTAAATATTTCCTTATTTTAGCAACACCTCAACATTCATTCTCCAATTTCTTCATAAATTTTTTTCATCATGACTATAGTATGCCCTCCCTCTCATCTTGGGAGATATACTCTTTCTTTTGACCCGACTCCCTCTTAACCTAGGGAGACCAACTTCTTTTCCATAGAATTGAATAATTTTTCATGGATTCCATCCTTCTTATTATCATTCATATAACTTCCTTCATCATGATTATCAATCAAATCAACTTTACTTACGAACTGATTCATCATCTTGAACATTATGTACTTGCACAACTTAGAAAACAAGTATAACCAAATACATATAGAGAAGCATGAACTTAACTATATGAGAATCATGTAAGCATTATACTTTTAGACATCAAGTACCTAAACTTATTTAGGTTCATAGTCAACAATATATACATACTTTTAAACTTCAACTTTTTTCTCGAGTTATGAACCCTAGATCACATCAGTAACTCAAATAAGATATCAATATCATTATATCTAGGGTCTAAATATTTCTTCCAGAGATATGCTATACTATACTATAATATATTTCAAACCCTAGAAGCAATATGTTAGAATTTTACTAGGATTTATTGCAAACCCTAGATTCCATCTTAGATTTCAACAATCAAAACCAATCACAACACAATCTAAGGTTTCAACTAAATTACCAACATCTACTAGGGTTTGTTGTAAACCCTAGGTTTTATCATCATAATGGAAAAAATATCACCATATCCTAGAATATCAAAATTCTACTAGGCTTAGTTACAAACCCTATAACTTATCAATAAACGAGTTATAACATGCATAAGCACTCAACAGTAAACAGATGCAGTAAGAATAGAATGATGTCTTTGGTAATATCCAAGCCTTCTTGCTCTGATGCTTGCGTTGTTGTTGGTCATAGAGCTATGATATTTGTGTCTTGGGTTTGTCCAATATATGTTCTGATATTCTTATGCCATGATTTCCCTAGGATTCCTTATAGTATTGAAAGTTATCACCTTCTCTATAGATATTGAGACTGGGTTCTGAGGATCATTTGATAAGTATCTTCATCTCTGTTGCATGATCCTCTTCTTGTGCTAATAAAACATGACATTATACGCATCCATGACTCTATCCTTAGGTGGAGGTATGATTCCCATTTCTCCAAATGGAAGATGACCACCTGTGACAGGAGGTTCTTTTGGAGAACCTGGTTCATCATCCATGGGTTGGATGGTATCCTGTTCCTCCAACTCTTCTTATATCTCTTGAGTCATTTTTTCTTCTTCCAATCTCTGTGTTGTTTCGTCCTCATAGGACTGCCTTTATTTTCCTTTTATATTCTTCTCCTTTCCTCTTCTTCTTCATGTTGCCTTCTAAGCAACTCATCTTGATTGCTCTTCTTCTACTTCTCTCCTCTCTTGTTTCGTTTGAATAACTCATGTGTTCAAAGGATCAACTTTCCATTTATTGTTGCTTTCTCCTGTAGAATCATACATGATCCTCTTTATAGGAGCTACACTCTTTGCTTGAGGTATTGCTTGTTCTTATTCCTACACTTTCATATCTTAAGTTGATGGATCGTGGGTTGAATTGGTTTCCATCCCTGGATGTGTCTTTCTAACTACATTTTACCAGTTCTTCACCTTCTTATCTTCTGTTATAGACATTGATGAATATCCCTAATTGAAACTGATCATTTCATAATGTTTCCTACACACTCTCTTTGGATCATATCAATGAAAGTCTTTAGTTGCGAAGTGCAAGTGATCCAACTCTTGTATTTTTGCAGTTGTCGCCTTGTGGCTCTTCAACTCATATAGTTTGATCCTTAAAGGGAAGGTGGGCCAAGAGGCTTTCATCCACCTATGAAGGACTCCTGAAAACCCCTTGTCCAACTAATATGATACTTCTTGCATGACCACCTTATTGGTCACATATCGCGACATGAGATGAGGGGAGATCTGAAATACAAAACATCTTATATACGTACCCTCAGGTGCTGCAAACCAATCCGTGATATCTTGTAGTGATTCCTTCACTTGATTTTTCATACAAGGAGGATCGATCTCGAATGTCATATGGAATATAACTACAAATAATTTCTCATCCAATCTTTCATATGTGCCTCTGAAGCTTGATTCTTACAACACTTTGTAGTGGAAATAAATTAGGAACTTGTTCTGAGAGGTACAGTTCTAGTACATTCTTAGGAAGGCATATTGTGCATAGATTCCATCTAAAAGGAATGCATACATATAGAATTTTGGGGCTTGATTTCCCCTCAAAGATGATTTTTCCTGCCCCACATGAAGCTGCAACTCAAATGACAAAATATTTTCCCAATTGAAACCTTTACCACGGGTAACCACCATATTGAGCATATATATCAATTTTTCTTCAACACCTCAGTGTTCTTCTGCCCACGCAACCGAAACACATGGAAATAATATATTGATATAATCTTTGAGAATCCTAGTTGGATAAATTACAGATGGGCGGTGGAGAAACTTAGCAGGCTCTCGACACCAAGATTTGATGATGTCACTTGTGTCGAGATCAGCCCATCTGATGTAGAATCCATTATTTACATATTTTATGGGCCTAAGCATCTTGTAGTAACTCTAAAAATATACTCTATAATAGGTGGTGAGTTGACTGCCACTTTCACTATGAAGCACAAGATGAGAGTCATCCATGCGTGTAATAATCCACTCAATCACTTCCGCACAGGGGATGATTAGGAATCTACATGTGATCCCATGTATTATGGACCTCTTGATATTGATATATACTTCCAAGTCCTCCAAGTTCCCAAGATTTTTTTTTGCATGAATCTGTCTTTTATCTCGCTCTGTGTGACCTCAATAGACTTATCAATGAAGCACTGTGTGTCTACATATATGGGAATGGTTGGATTTTTCACTTCAACTACTTCCTCAATGCTTACTTCTGAGGCTTCTTGGGAGGCCACTTTATGTATCATGCGAGGCTTGACTCCAAGATATGATGAAAGAGTGACAATATGTGTAGCTTGAACACCTATTTGTGGAAGCACAGTCATGGTGACAAGATTAACATTATGAAGTATCCTAACTATTGCATCAATATCTTATCAAATCATATTCAAAGAGCCAGTAAATGTAGTTGAGAATGTAAATCTATAAATTATGACTCATAACTACTTACATGCGTAAGAAAATAAGCATGCAAACAAGGAGGGAAAATTTTCAAAGCATAAAGGGGGTTCAAGTGTCATTCGGGGCTTTGTGGTGTGCTCATGCGCTCAAGCAAGAGAAGGAAAACCTCAAGGGCACAAGGGTGCACTCCGAATAGATGAAGGATGATTCTTCGGGCCTTTATGGTGTGCTCTTGCACTCAAAGAGACAGAAAGGGTGCACTGACGTACTCCAAAGGGACAAAGGAACAATTATTAGTCCTTCATGCCTTCAAGGTGCGCTCATGTGCTCAAGGATAAGGAGGGTGCATCGACACATGCCAAAGGGACAAAGGACAAAAATTCAACCCTTTGGGGTGAGATCATAAGCTCAAGGAGGGCACAGTTCTTCGTGACAAAGGAGTGCACTCAAGAGGTAAACTTGTCTATTCTAGGCGCATTTTTTAAATTTGATCGGGCTTTGGGTTCTAGAAGTGCGCTCTTCTAGAGAAAAGCTCAAGGAGAAGTTTAGCAACAAGATTTCATGATAGGAATGAAAAAAAGAAATGTCTACAAGATTTTATGGATGTTGTCACAATCATGATCAGACTATGAAGAGTCAAGGAACATGCAAAGTTTCAACCCAAGGAAACAAATTAACACTTGTAGAGGCAAGATTGAATAGAAATGTCAGTTAATAAATTGAAAAATAAATAAATTCCAGCAAAGAAAGCAAGATCGATAGTGAAATCATGAAAGGCAGTCGATAGATTCAACATGAAAAACTTACTTGTAACGCAGATTGACGAAGAGTTTCTTGATCCATAGATGTGCACTCAACCCAGATGAGAGTTGTTATGAAAATAAATGATTAGTTGGGCTAATTTAAAAGAGATTACATGCAAATTTGTCTCATGCATGATCGTCACTTATTGACAAGTGAATGAATTAGTTGAGGGAAGTTAAATGTGATCCTATTTTCTAGGAATGTTCCCATGTGCAACAAGGAATCTCATGCATGCATTCAAGAAGTAGGCATGTCTTCAGTACGAAGGAATGTGCTCAAGGAGTGCGCACTTGTTAAGCATGAAGGAGTGCGTTCAAGGAGGGCACACTTATTCAACCTGAAGGAGTGCACTCATCACAAGAGCATGTCTTTGTCAACTAAAAGTGCACTTTTTCCTTTAAAGGGTGTTTTTCTTGCTTTTGTATGATTTTGAGTGCTTTTCTTGTGTGTGTATGGTGAAAAGGCTAGTTTCTAAGTCAAGAAAATTCATGAGTCCACCGAACTATGAAAAATATAGCACAAGAGTTTTTAAGGGTTAGGTGATGACACTTAGTAAACATTGACTTAGGAGGATGCAACACTAGGAGAAAACATAAGAATAAAAAAACAAACAACGTGATGACACTAAGGGGTTTGAAACGACAGTTCATGTAGGCTCCAAATTTTACTTAGGAAAAAATTTTGGAGGGTCGTTTTCGCAGGGATAACAAGGGTATAAATTTTTCACCTAAGTCAACAACTTTTAGCACTATCTACACAAAGATACCCTTCTAATGGCACAAGAATCACATGAATTAGATTTCACCTGTAAAATTTATGCCACTCATAATTTAACCTTCCTGTTTTAACCACCATAATTCAAGGGGATGCCTTTGACCCCCATTAATCATGGAAAGGGGATTAGCCATGTGGTCTTGATGAAGAAGACTCTATAAGAGTCCCTCTTGTAATTATAGTTAATACTTGAAGGAGTCAAACATAACCACTAATAGGCTATCAGGCTATGTTATAATTGAGCCTGTGGAAAGAAAAGGGGCTTCATTCTATTCAAGTGTATTTTTTCCATAGATGCGCAGGGTAGCTAAGAGTGGATAAAGAGAGAGAAAAAAGAGAGGGTTTGTGCACTGTAGTAACCCAGGGGTCACAAGCTACACTTATTCATACTTGCATCAATTTTTCATTCAGAGAAAGAGAGCGGAGCAGTCTCACCTTCTAGTTGGGTTCTCTCCCGAAAGGGTTTCCCAGGTTATATGTTGTGCTCAATTGTGGTTTCTTAGTTTTTTTTCACCATTCTATATTTTATGCATAATTATAATTTTCATGCATATACAATAAATAATAATTAACATATCAATAAATCTAGGAAGAAATAAACCCCCATAGTGTAGTTTTTTGGATTTTCGAACATATTTTAGTAGATTCCTTGTGATGAATTTTCCAATGGAATATTCAATGTAGTTTATGGATCATATTGGTATCAGAGAATGTTTCTTTGGATATATTTTGGGGAGTTGCAGGAGATCCAAATCTACTAAGTCAAAAGTTATGAAACCCCAACCATGGTTGAATAATTTGTCAATAACCATCAAGGTTCCGCAAAGGAGAGGTTTGTGTGGCTAGAAGCACAAGTCACAAATATAAATCGTACATTGAACCTCCTCATGGCCCCCTTGAACAATAAACTTGGGCTATTCATAAAAGATGGAGGTTTGAATGCAAAGGTCAGATCGAAGGGGAAATCAACAAATTAGGAAGAACCAACGAGGGAGTGTAAGAAATAACTCAAAAAGGATCAACCAAATTCAAGTATCGTGGATCATTCATAATCCTAATTAAAATGGAATTCAAGTTCAACATCAAGTTGTATGAAGTGAGATTGACATTGTAAATTTAAATCATGGTTTGCAACAATTATAAGTTTATTTTAGTGCTTGTCATATAGAATAAGAACATAAGATTTTGTTTGCTCGACTGAAATTAGAGGGTCATTCCTTGAACTAGTGGGAAAGACACATAAAGACCTTGAGGTTGGAGGGAGATCCTCGAGTGACTAAGTGGGAGGATTTCAACACCCTCATAAAGTCACAATTTTACCCTATCAGGTATGTAAAGAACTAGTAGATCTGGTGGAATTACTTCAGGGAGAAGCAGGAGCAGAGTGTACAACATTACACCATTGAATTTAGAAAAATAGCCATAATTTTAGTTATCACCCCAAAGAACCCATATGTACTCATCAAGTATCTAGGGGTCTACATAACCATCTTCGAAATCAAGTGACGTTGTCCATGCCCAGATTGGTTGTTGGGCATGGAATACCCCCAAGACATATTTTGGGGCTTAAAGCCCAAGTTTTGACCAAATCTTCTTGTAAAAGCTCTGAGAATGGTGGGTGCGGAGCGCAAAATTATGATACAGTCACAGAGTTGTCCACCCTCATTTTGTAATGTAGTGTTGGCTTAATAGACCTACCCATGGTCTGCGGACCATGGGATTGTATAAATAGAGCAAGGCTATAAGTAGAGAAGAGGGCTAAGATAGATTAGAAGAGAATGAGGAGCCTAAGGGATTAAGAAAAAGGTGTAAAGTGTGTCTTTGGGTCGTAGAGTACGGGAAGGATCTGCAACTAAGTGCGCAAAGGCCAAGTAGTCTGTATTTGAGTGCACGGACCCCTACAGCTGAGTGCGCAGGGCAGGTCGAGTCTGTAACTATTGAAAGAATTAATAAAGATATTTTTACCATATTTCTGTGCATCTATTCCTATTTTAATATATATGCTTGGGTATAATTTGCAAGTATATTGTTTAATTGTTGCGCGAACTTACATGAATGTTTTGTATAACTAATTATAACGTAAGACATCCAAGTACGCAAAGGTAATTAACTGGTATAAGAAGATAAGTAAGATCTTGGGTAATAGCACAGAGCGTCGCTCTAGCAACGCGAAAGCTCCACAACCCCTAGTAGGGTTGCGCGAAGGTAGTATATCAGGGTGCGAGGAACAAGGAAGTTCGTGAAGTGACTTGCGCGCAGGGACAAACAGTGGACCAGTCGAACCTCTCAGACATCTCAAGGGTGCAAAAACCTGGTTCTAGCACCCTCCCATACTACTTCGGGTGAGACATCAGTCCGTGCTCCACGGACTGTTGCCGAAAGGGCCAATAGTACCGGGACTTGTTTGGCTAATTAACTTCGAACCTGGGTCAGGCCCCAACAAGCCAACAAATGGTTCCATTGCCGAGACCGGGATCTGCATAGAGATTTCTGATGTCGTACCACTGGAATTCGACAAAGAAAGGAATTGAAGATTGGTTGGACAATAAGATTCACGCATTCGCAGTGCAGGAAAACAGGAATCCGCGACTATCAAAGGAAGAGTGGTTAGACTACTACTTATGTATAGAGATCCATGAAATTTTCTTCACGTCCTTCCCCACTGAGTTATACGAGTGGATAGCAAAGCTAGCAAGTAACCAAGGAAGGTGTAAACTCGACAGACCTATTGCGTGGACTCCATAATTAGTGCGCAGACTGGAAGTGTCAAAAGATAAGATCGCGCGCGTTGTTGATCATTGGCTCGATCGAATCATAGGAGGATTCATCACCGAATTCGCGGTAGATACTTCGGTCAGTTATAGCGAGGCAGAACAACGCTTCCTCAAAGGACCGCGAGGTAAGTACGTTAAATTGTTGAACACTTGGATTAAAATGTTGTTGTGTGAAAAATGGGTTATGCGAATAAATTGATGTTTTGGGCTACGCAAAGTGGGAGAATATTTAGAAACGAAGGTAGCACAGAACTAGAGACTAGCCCCTTGATTTCACCTTCACGAGGGGGCGATGAAGAGCTCGCGAAGGTCTCGCCAAGAAGTTTGATCAATCTAATAAGGCATAGAATTCCACGCATACCACCTCCACCCACACCACCACCAGTTTCACCGTCTTCACCCCTGTCTTCGCCCACACCACCTCCGCCACCACCGCAAAGTAATATGGCCAGCGCGATAAAGCTACCAGTGTTCAAGGGAGTAGGGAATGAAGATCCAGATCAGTTTTGGTTTGTGATAAAAGTTGTATGGGAAGCATAGGGAGTCACGGATGACAATATAAAGAAGGAAACGTTGGTCAGCGTTCTATAGGATCGCATGCTGACCTGGTACATTAAGCATTCCAATGACAATCCGAATGCGGGGATCGCGGATATCCAAGCGCCACTAAACAAAGAATTTAGTAGGTTGAAGCCAGAGGCACAGTCAATCATTGGGTTCAAGGAAATCACAATGCTATGAGGCGAAACCCCATGGGAGTTGGATCAAGGAATGAAGTGCACAATTCACAAAGCAAACATGACATTAATAGATGGGCAACACCGCGAATGGTTTGTAGCATCATTAACACTGCATCTACGGAACGCGTTGTCACAACAGAGACTAAGAAATCAGGCCGAGGCCTTGGAGGTCGCGATGAGATTGCACGAGACCCCAATACAAGATCCCAAACTTGGAGTTCAGCAGATTCACGCGCAGTTGAAAAACTTGTTCCTGGAGATGCAGAGTTTGAAACAAGATAGGACAACCCACCCAGAGATGCGCGATGAGGTATGGTGCGTAAAATGCAAGGGCCAGGGGCACGATAAGGACCACTGCCCAGTGTTCGTGAATTACCTTGCAGGAGGAGGGCCAATGCCACTGAGACCAGAGGCACAAGCAGGACCAAGCGCAACACCTGTGCTATGGTGTGCGATTTTTCAGATAGGAGGAAAGCATGCTACAGATAACTGCCATCTATTACAAAAGTATACGCAGAATTCACAGCAGTTGCTTTGTAATTTATGTAGGTCAGTGGGACATGATGACCACACCTGTAGAATTTATGAGTTGATGATGGATCGAGCCCCTACCTATAGAGTTCAAGCCGAAACACGACCCCTCGATCAAAACATAGGAATGGCGCACACCAGATTTCAGGGGCGCGGACGAGGTCGAGGTGGAGGGGGACCAAGAAGAGGTCGCATATAAGTGATATGTTACAATTGCGGAGGGCCAGAGCATTACGCCTGTGATTATATGAATCTAATGCGACCATCATGCTTGTATTTTACATTGTTTGATCATGAGACAGAGGACTGTCCCACACTGATAGCGAGGTTACGCGATAAAGGAGCACTCCAACCTCCCCCGACTCAAAACCTACAAATGATGAGGTCTGAGCTGCGCAAGGAAGAACCTAACATAAACACCGTGCTCCGGAGTGGAATTACGATAGGTGATGACAAAGGCAAGCAACCTAAAGAAAGTACCTAGGTTCGCAAGGCTCTAATGAAGGAACCAGAATTTGATTTGGAGCGCGCTAAGGAGACCTTCATGGAAGCTAAGAGGAGCTTCACTGATGCCTCCACTTCAGGAAGTAAAGACAGACTGGAGCCGAAAATGGACCCATCGATGCTCACTACATTCTTTTAGACATGCATGAAGTTGTTGCGTGACAACAAGGCTGTAAAGGGGTTGCAAGAACTCATAACTAGATGTGTTGGGACCACGCAAGGAGAACCACACGTAGTCTGAAATCTCAAGAAGCACACGACGCGAATAGGAAGGGAGATGAGATTGACCACAAAGATTGGGGAATATGAGATGGACCAAGTGATTCTAGATCTAGGATCAGATGCGAACGTCCTGCCAAAGCAGACATCGGAGCGCATGGGCAGGCCTGCGCTGCAATGGTCTCCTTTCTAAATGTGAATGGTGAACCAGCAAAAGATCTTACCTATGGGGAGATTGCAGGGAATCACAGTAGATATCGAAGGAGCAAGCACGCTAGCAGATTTTGAAGTCATAGAGATTGTTGATGATAGAAATCCCTACACCGCGCTATTGGGAATAGATTGGGCCACTGACATGAATGGAGTGATAAATCTGAAGAAGCACAAGATGATCTTTGAGAAAAATTCACTGCGCGTAGTGGTACCTTTAGACCCTGCAGAAGGATCGCTACACAGAGCTAGTGCGCAACTACGACAACGACGACGATCTGGACTGCTTCTACAAAATAACCGCGCGGGAGCAAGACTGGGTAAATCCAACCGTGGATGGCCAAATCTCATGGGAGCGCGAAAGCTCCTACATCTCAGATTCTGAGGAGGAGATAAAACGATGGCAGAACTGGTTACACGAGGTAACCACGCTCAACTGTAACATGATGACGAGGTGGCTGCGCTACGTAGCAACAGAGGTAAGAGATCTGCCTACATATGACGGGTTAAGCGAGGTGGATGACTTCCTGGATAGATTTGAAGGAGAAGTGTCGGAACAGTAGTGCTTTGACGCTTTGAAATGGGTACTATGAGCTACACCTGCAAGATGGTGGGGTACGCACCAAATAAGTTTTGAGGACTAGCATGAGTTTAGAAGGATGATGCGCATGTGGTTTGGGAAGCCTCTGATGCAATTAATGGACAATATTGTCAGACAAAATGGCCCGCACACCCACCTATCCAGGTGGATATAGGCATATGGTGCGAAACCTAAATGAATGCACACAGTCCTCGCGAAAGGAGGCACAATCAATAAGCAGGTGCCGGTAAGGCAATGGCGTGAACGACCCCTCCGGTTGGGACCACGAAGTATGGAAAGACCAAGTGCAGAGAAGGATATTCACGCAGAAGCCTTTAACAAAGTATGTGAAGCACTGAATACAGTCCACAATGCGAAGCGAACTGACTGGGACCTGTGCGTACCAACGGTTCTATGGGCTTATAGGACCGTGTGCAAGAACCTGACTACGTAGGCACCACAAAGGCTGGAGTATAAAGCAAACATTGTAAGCCCTAGAGTACATGAATATCTTAGACCGTGCATGATAGCACCGATAGATACGATGGTTCGCGGAACTTTGGAAGAAGAAATCCAATAGGGAAATTCTAGGCTCCAAGAACTTTAAGAAGAAAGGGTATGATTAAGGAAGAAAAGCGCTATGGTAGATGAGGAAGTCAAGAAGCTGGAGGAGAAGATAAAGGAAGATTTTCTCGGTAAAAAGACTAGGGTGATAAGGTAGGATGCGTACGATCACGATGATAAATTTGAGGCCTATCGCCGCGAATTGATCAGTCTGATGCCTTGGCTTGGACTGCACATTACCAAGTGAATCAACCAGGGTAGCGCGTTGCATATGATAAAGTGTTCGATGTCGCCGGTAACAATAAAAGGTGGGTATTTTCCAGGAAATGTGATGGTTGACACGATGAAACTTTACATAGGTGGTGCGACCACCTGACTAGCAGAGGCAAGTACAATCTTAGCACTCCAAGTAGTTGAAAGGAAGCATAGGAATATAAACTACTTTGCCCGAGAGCTGTGTGATGTTGGAGCTGCGCGCAGAAGCAAAGAGTCACAAGGTCCACAACCACGCACGGGGGGTTGCACTACCGTGCGGGTTGGCCAGAAAGTGACCGTTCAAGTCACTATTCATGATGGGATGCTCGACTTGAGACTAAATGGAGTGGGCAGAAGGCATTTAAGATGCGATTTATGGGCAAGATTAGGGAAAATTTGCCGCCAAGGGAGAATTAATGAACTGGATTTGGGGGGAACGGTCGGATTCAAATTCAAAAAATGCTATAAATTATAAGGGGCTGCCTTGCAAACAACACTTGGTCATTTGCGAATTGAGCTATTGAGCAGAGCCCTATTTGTTTTGTGCCGAGCATTGATTGAGCCCTTGAGTTCGCGAGTGATAGATTTCTGGACAAACACGATGGCAACAGCTGAGGAAGTTATGGAAATAACCAAAATGACCACTGAATAGGCCGTGCAGGCCCTAACTGTGGGGGATGCTTTGAAAGGCATCAGGATTGTGGCAAAAATCCTGAAATCACTGTGCACTCCAAGACCAAAGAAGGACAAACAAACAATGGTTCCCGTACGTTTTTCCCCGTGAAACCTGCTACGCACCAAGCTGTTAATGGAGGACAAGGGAAAGCCGTCACCATAGAGACCGATGAAGAAGAAGAAGACCTAGAGAACCTTATTATCGAAGAGGATGAGGACGAAGGCATGGAGGAGGAAACTGAACCTGCACAACCCCCAAAAAATTTGCCCGCCTATGTCCCCCCGCGAAAAGGGAAGGCTAAAGTGCCCAAGGACCTTGATGAGGCCAAGACCTTTCTCTAGACCCTGCTCCTCCCAGACAACATTATTTTTTAGGGCACGCACCTGAGACGAGTGTCGAGCATAAAATTGGAATATTGGGACCTCGCTGACCACGAGAAGTTCCCTCATCTTGAGACCTCGCACCTCATGAAACCCAAGCAGAACACCACGGTGAAGGTTACAAAATTAGAGCTGCGAAAGTGGTTTCCCAGAGTGGAAAAGGCCAAGCTACTTAACCTACTCTAGGTGCTGCATTTCCACTGCGCCCCAATAACCATTTTCGTCATTAGGCAGCTGCTCTGGCTGGTGCACGATGGGTGTTTGTGGCTAGAGGAGCCCATCCCCATCACAGAAGACTTGATTCACCACATTTCTCGGCTGTCGTGTAAAGGAGAGGACCCCGTAGACATCTCGAAAGGGAGAGGAGTGACTCGGCCATTGCGGAGGCCATGAAGAAGAAGTACAAGCTGGAAAAGAAGAAAAGGGGCTACGCCATATCCAGCATCAATGATAAAGCAGTGAGAGTGGCAACCCAAATACTGGCCGGTAAGGTTATGTGCAAGTGCTGCGCGGACGAGGTACCTACGCCGGTAGTAGCACTTGCTGAACAGTGCGTGAAGGGGGTACAGTTTAACTAGTCCAAGTTCCTCTGCAAGGAATTTTTGAAGAATTGACATGATGCTCAAGAACAGGGCAAAACGTTCCACTATGCGTGGCTTTTGTTGTCCATAGTACTTGTGGCAGATGAATTGCTGGAAGATAGTCAATTCCCGACAATTGACAGGGATTTGCCAGAGGCCGCAAAGTGCGCTTTGCTCTAGGCCACAAAGGATGCCAATACGATCCGCAATAGTAAAATATTCTGGGTGTTCAAGGAGATGAACCTCAGAATGGGGATCAACCGCAAGCCGTGGTTGTCACCCACTGTCTACAACAACCTGCAGAGTTTTACAGAACTTAAAGCGGACATCCATAGCATATGCATTAGAGCGTGCAAGGACTCAACCAAACAATGGAGAAAGCTACCCTTTGTAGCCACAGACGATGTCATCTTTAACGTACTGGAGACATGGTCGCCGAAGTGGCGCGCTCCAGACATTGCAGAGATAGAGAAGTCGGTGGCACAGAGAAATAAAGAAGACGCCAAACTGCACATCGCATAGTTGGCAGAAAAGAGAAGGAAGGAGGCAACAACAGTAGAAGCGTGGGCGGTGCAGTACGCTGCACAGACAACAACTGAACAAGAAAAGGTCGCAGTAGTAGCAACCCAGGAGGCAGCCGCAAAGGCACACGAGGGCCAACTTCGCCTTCGCATGGGCAGGAAGCAGAGGAAGAAGAGAGAGACACAGACCTGTAAACCACATCAACACAGTTGAAGTGCCAGCACCCAACCAAGCGGACAAGGCCACGCAAGAAGGTCAAGGCATCGAAGTTGTCTATTGACCCGATCACCCTAACCGAGGGTGATCTGCATGACATCGATGAGACCGTGCGCGATGTCACCTCCGAGGCCCTCCAAAATTTCATGCAGGAGAACCAGATTGTGTTGGGGTCCCTCAAAGCGTAGCTTCAAGAATTGCAGGTGTGCCCTCCTCAAGCTGGTACCCTTTCGACCAGCCTCGCAGTTGGAACAATGGCAGCAGAACAGATGTTGCACGCTCGAGTGACGAATACCATATTGCTGCCAGAAGGGGCACTAGTAACAACAAATGAGGCCGACAGACCTATGGTTAGCGCGTTGAAGGGTCTTGGTATCAATATGGCTGCACTCTCACGGGAGACCTTATACGTTCTGCAGGATGGGATAACTGCAGAGCTGCGAGCTAGGGAGAGCTGCGCACTGCAAGTCCTCAGCGAGCAGAAAATCAATATGGAAAAGTTGAGCTTGCAACGCAACGAAGTGGTGTTGCAGAATCAATAGCTGATACAGGTAATAGATGAAGCTTTTGAAAGCGTCTCGGAGCTGGCCATCCTAGCAGACACTCCATCAGAGGTGCACATCCACAGGTTAGCAGCAGGGGTGCGTGAGGTGTGGGAGGAAATGACAAAGATTCAACTGGAGCTGAACCTTCAGATCGCCAAGCTATGGTTAAAAGCGCAGCCGTCCACCCCTCCGGAAGTTAGAGAACAGCATGCTAGCGCCATTACAACGAGACTAAATGAGATTGGCAGTGCAGTGCGAGACTGCACCAGCATGTTCGAAGAATCATTTGAGGTCCTCAAAAATCTGCAGGAGGACCCCAACATCCAACGCTTAGAGATAGAGGTGCAAGAACTCCAACAGTAGTATGAAAATGTCAAAGGAATTGCGCAGACAGTGGCCCTTACTCAGAGGCTCGTGCAGATGCAACAGGCCAAAGCGCTGAAAGAACAGGTGGACATGGCACGACACAAGGAAGCAGTCCTGAAGGCGCGTGTTTAGCCTTGGATCGATGAGGCCATCACCATCACAACAGAAATTGAAGGAAAGCTTACACACATGCAAGGGATACACACACATATGCAGAGAAGCACTTCCAACATAGCGATCTTGGAACAACGCATGCAACAGATCCAGTAGGCAGCAGCTCAGTGTGCTGCCGACCTTGCAGCAGTTCGAGCAGATTTGGAAGGACTCCACGCAAATATCTTCGCGCTGATAGAGTGACTCGAGGGCGAGTCACAATGTTTGTGTTTGGGGCATGGAACCCCCCCAAGACATATTTTGGGGCTTAAAGCCCAAGTTTTGACCAAATATTCTTGTAAAAGCTCCGCGAATGGTGGGCGCGGAGCACGAAATTATTATAGAGTCACAGGGTTGTCTACCCTAATTTTGTAATGTAATGTTGGACTAATAGTCCTACCCATGGTCCACGAACCATGGGATTGTATAAATAGAGCGAGGCTCTAAGTAGAGAAGATGGATAAGATAGAATAGAAGAGGATGAGGAGCCTAAGGGATTGAGAAAAAGGTGTAAAGTGTGTCTTTGGGTCATAGAGTAGGGGAAGGCTTTGCAGCTAAGTGTGCATAGGCCAAGTAGTCCGCAGTTGAGTGCACGGACCCCTGCATTTGAGTGCGCAGGGCGGGTCGAGTCTGTAACCGTTGAAAGAATCAATAAAGAGAATTTTACCTTATTTCTATGCATCTTTTCCTGTTTTAATATATATGCTTGGGTATAATTTGCAAGTATACTTTTTAATTGTTGCGCTAACTTACATGAACGTTTTATATAACTATTTATAACGTAAGACATCCAAGTACGCGAAGGTAATTAACTGGTATAAGAAGATAAGTAAGATCTCGGGTAATAGCGCAGAGTGTGGCTCTAGCAGCGTGGAAGCTCCACAACCCCTAGTTAGGGCTGCGCAAAGGTAGTATATCAGGGCGTGAGGAACAGGGAAGTGCATGAAGTGACCTGCGTGCAGGGACAAATATTGGACCAGTCGAACCTATCAGACATCTCAAGGGTGCGGAAAACTAGTTCTAGCACCCTCCCATACTACTTCGGGTGAGACCTCAGTCCGCGCTCCACGGGCTGTTGCCGAAAGGGCCAGTAGTACCAGGATTTGTTTGGCTAATTAACTCTGAACCTGGGTCAGGCCCCAACAAGCCAACATTGGTGGACACGGCTTGTATATATGATCTAGGTGGATATTGGTGGCCACCCACCTATTCCACTTGGACCCCAACACTATTTCCTTTCAATTTCCTAATTTCTAGCACAGTTTCCTATTTCGATAGTTTTCTATTTTTGGTAGTTTTTCAGGTCCTGAACTTCCAGAGTCATTTTGAGGCCCTAAACAATGTTTTTTAGGAAAATGGGAAAACTTGTAGCTTGCGACAGAGGTTTGTAGTCGAAATTTTTTATTCTTGGATACACCTTTATAATATTTTATTGTGCGTTCCAAAAAAAGAACATATGCCAAATTTACAAATCAGGGAATTTGACATTCCAACTAACCCCAGTGGGGCCATCAAGCTTTTGGCGCTTCATCTCCTAGGCTTAGGTATTTGGATGTTTAGGGTTTCCATTATTTCTTAGTGACAAAAAGGCTTGAGAGTCTCATTGTAACTCAGTTTAGAAGGCATGTAACCATCACATCTCTTCTAAGAGATAAGCTACCATCATCTAAGCTAGTTTGTTTCACTTCTACATGTAAACAATTTTCAGCAGTTGCTATTTAATAATTGAAGTTATGTTTTGTTGTATTTTTGTGTTTTTGTTTAAATCTATATTTCATTTCGTTCCTTCATAAATATGTATCAGTGGTATCAGAGCAGTCTAGCTCTTTCTCTATTTTTCTATGCATGTCCCCAACAAGGTCAGGGCGTAAGGAGTTAGTACTTAAATTGGTTGAACCCTTGCAAGTCCAACCTCATTGACCCTAACAACCTCCCATGGCAGAAGAAAAGAAAGATGAGGGACCAAGAGATTTTTTCAAATTGTTGCTCAAAGAGACCCTTGAGCGACAAAGGAACAAGATGATGTTTAATTTTTCCCAGATCCTTTGGTGAGTATTAGTGGGCGAAGCGTCCTCATCCATGTTACACAATATTTTGTCATGTCTCATGTTCACTCCCCGTGCCATATATTGGAGTGCAAAAAAATTGAATACTATGCAAAATATCCATCATGATATAAAGACCAAAACCTCCATGAGGAATCAAATGAAAGTTTCCCTAAAATCATTTTGGAGAAAGTTGCCTTAAAACCTAATTTTTGGCATTAGCGCGTATTGCTCCATTGCCTGCCCATGCTGATGGTAGGTTGCTCAGTTATACACTCGCACTACCAGCACAGGTTTTCATAGGAAAACTCATGTTGACCTCCTTCTGGTATGTTTTCCCAAACTGGAGGAGAAGCTTCATGATCTAGAGGCTTCCAGATAGGCGAGCTGGATGTTGTTCATTGTGGATGTGGTTGAATTCTCCCAATATTACCCTTTGATATTATCCCTATGAGCTTCCTCCTTGAGATGTGGACCTTCCTCTATATTTGGTGAGGTACTAACTCCCTCTCTCTGCCTATAAATTCATTCCCCTCCATTCCCGAGTGGTTGGTCATTGATTGTTGCATCCCTATGCTGAGATTATGCTTATATGCTTCCATTTCTAGCTTGGAGAAGGAGTGCTTGAAGAGTCTTTGCTTGGACTTGGACATCCACCCAAAGAAATGCCTCAACATCAAGGCATAGGTTGTATGCTTCCATTTTCAGTTTCTTAATATATACAATTGTTGGTTCACTTTCCATAAATGTTTGTGTTGATGCTTCATTTATCCTAATGCTCCTTAATTTGTTAAGTGGTTTACATTTGAATTATGTTGGTTGCACTTTTATGCTTTTTTTTGTTCTTGGTCTCTTGTGAAAATATTCAAATGCCATGAGCGGCAAGGATTGAGCTTCAGGGAGCGAGCGATTAAGATCTTCAACAAAGGAATACATCATAGCATCAGAATGAGGTAGGTATCCTTCCTCTTCTTTAATTTCGATTGTAGTCTAGAAAACTGTCTTGTAAATTGTCTCGTCTGTTGCTAGACACACTCATTGGGATAGATGGATCATCTTTGTCCATAGAGAGGATTTACCTTCATAACAAAATGGAGACTCCATTGGCGAAGTTATAGCCTATTCAACCTCCTTTCTCAACTAATCTCTTGATCAGTTTGACCAACCATAGTGTTCTCAGTTAGTTTCGGTTGTTTTAGGTTTGCACAATCACTAGTTACTGTCTTGGAGTGTTCAGTCTGGTCAAGTTTGTGAAATTATTTTTATATTTTTCTTGTTTCCTCGACCAACGCATTTTCCGATCTGACAGTCGTGTTGCAAGTGCTCTTTTTCACAAAAGAGTCACGTTTATCTCTTGTTCAGCGCTTGTTTGGCCTTGACAACCACGCTAATCCCTGAGATTGAAAAATTAAGGTTTTTCTGTCAAACCCCAGTGTGTTTGAGCCTCTAAGATATGGTTATGTCTAGTATCACTACTTCTAGTTGATGTTTTGGTTGATTACCTTATTTTATTAGTGAATCTTTGCTTCTTTTAACTTTCAAGTATATGAGTGAAATTTGAATGATTTTAGGGTTTGTAGGTCGATTGATTGCCTCTTGTCGCTTGTAAGTGTCTTTGAGCCTCTGGTTTGTTGGTGATTAGGGTCTGATCAGTTGGTAAAATTGCTTGAAACATCAACTTGCATTGATTTCGATTTGTTTTGTGCAAAGTGGTTTTTCATGTGTATTAGGTCATCTAGCATTTTAAATCCATATTTGTTGCTTATTGAACATAGATTACATTGTTTGGTATGCAAATTGGAATGTATGTATTTGATTATCTATTTGAAAGAAAAAGTGAAAGACATTTCATTGAAGTGCTTTGATTTGGTGTTATTTTGATTAGTGTCTTGTTGCACTTAGGGGAATTTTTGAACAAAATCTTAATTTTTGCTTTAGTTAAGGCTTAGTTGCATATAGACATCTAAAAATCAAAAAGCATCATATAGATAAAAGTGCATTTTAGTGAAATGAATATCAGCTTTTTCTTTCAATAGATTGCATATTCATTAGTGAAAGTGAAGTTTAGTTTTGCTTTTTCATTTTTCATTTGGAAAAAGTTAGTGGAGGCATTTGGTTTGATGCATTCTCTTATTAGATTCATTAATTTCTTGTACTCTCTTCCCTCGTTACCATAGAATTCATTGAAATGAAAGGTTTCCTTTTTCTCATACAGTTGCATACTAGGATTCAGGTGACATCGTTGAGCCCGAAATTGAAATCTAATTCAAGAAAAAATTTAAAACTTACTGAATTAACCTAAGGAGCATTTGGAATTTAACGGAAATAATTAGATTTCTAGGCTAGAGACATGTTCTAGTGTCTATAAACGTAGCAATTGTCGTTCACTGCCTGCATTGTATCCTGGGGGTGAAATCCCATTCCAGTACAGAAGTATATCGAAGGTTCTCTAGTACTTTCAGGTATATTGGAGGCACTTCAGTATGGTAAGTATATGGGAATGATCTCACTGAACAGTTATGCATTAGACAGTGCTAACATAGACTTGTGCTCCCTGTACCTTCGAGTATATATTGGGAGACCCCATTAGGTTTTTATCATTTAGCCACATGTAACCGAATCAACCTCCTTATAAATGTGATACACCGAACACAACATTCGAGGAGATCGGTCGTCATACGTTAAGTCCTTGGTTTCGGCTAAGGTGTATATAACGGTTCACAGATACTTGGTAAACCCTCTTGCCTAGTACACCCTTTTTTATTTATTTCTTGTTTCAAATTCTAAAATTTAAGTACCCACGATAATATGTTGAATCCATGCAGTTATTTTTTTCCCTCATATTGAGTAATTCCTTGTAAATTTCAATTTTAAAGCCCTCAACGAAATCATCTCTTCTCTTATTATTTTGAGAGAAAGTCACCATGGTTGAACCACCACATTGGCCTTACATTTCCCCTTCATCATCTGATACTAAAGGGTCTTCACAAGGAGTTCATCATGATTTCTCACAGCCACTTGAAGCCCAAGGTCTTGAACTTGGAATTATCCCAAGTATTCAACCCCTTACTTCTCGTCCTCCACCTCGAGACTCATCATCATCTCAGGAATCTGATCCAGAAACTCCTAAGAGTCCACAGAGGTTTGTTTTAATCCCTCTGAAACTTCTTTTTGATCTGTTAGTGATATGTCTTCAACAACCTTATAGTCCATACGACCGACCCGGTGTTCCTTTTGAGTTATCTCCATGACCATCTTGGATTCCTCCTCGCCGAATGTTTCCACCCATGGCTTCAGAAGGTGCATTTCTAGCCTCTTCTCAAGGTCCTCTAGAAGTCTCAGCTACTCATACTCCGGGTGTTGATAATGACTCTGAATTTGACTTTCCACCTGAAGGTTATCCATTTGTGGGAAGTGTTACACCTCCACCACCCCCTGAAAGTAATGAGCCTATATTCCCTCACGGTTATACATCATTGGTTCAATTGGTTTTAGGCACTCCAAGTACATCTTCACTATTTATCCCCTTTAGTCATCGGGTGCTATGCCTACTTCAGGTCTGTTTGTTTCAAACGTGGCCTCACAAATTCCTGTACCAACTGCAGTTTCATCAGTTCTTGTACAACCGACAGTTACGGTTGGGGCAATTGATGTCCCTATAAGTTACCAAGGTCCTCCTGGTGGAAAATACGTGCCACCACCTATTCCACCACCTGGGAGGCAGACCCACCTCCGCCTTATCTACCTCCTGTTTCAGGTGGACCTCATGTGAGTGTGCCTCAAACTCACGCTACCAGAGCTAGTCAGAATGTTGGTAGTGTACCTTATCCTAGTGGATCATCAATTCCATCTGGATCAAGACAGATCCCATATCAACAGCCTTTTTCAGCTCATATACCCTACCAGCAACCATACCCTCCATATGGATCTCAGCAACCTCAAAATCCACCCTTTACTCAACAGGAAAACCCCTAATTACATCCTGGTTCAAATCCCTCACTTGGGGCAACTGGTCAGGCTAGAACTTATCAGTACCAAATTGGAACTCAGCAGATTTCGTAAGGAACTTACCAACAACAGCCTTATGTATAGCAACAACCTTTCATTCAACAAGGACCTTATGTACATCAAGGGCCTTACCAGCAACCATTTCAGCAGCAAGGTCAACCCTTGTAGCAACAAAACCAACATTTATATCAACAAGTTCAACCCTTACAGCGACAAGGTCAACCCCTGCAATAGCAGGGCCAAAAATTTTATCACCAAGGTCAGCAGTTGCAATAACAACCTTATAATCCATATATTGCGCAAACTATTTATCCACCTTATGGTTTTCAATAGTCTATGGTAGGTCAATATCAACCTTAGCCTGGTCAAAACCCACCTTTGTGGGGCAGAATCCACCTTATGGTTAGGGTACCCCTCAGTGGGGGAAATATCAAGCTCCTTATGGTCAAAATCTACCACTTTTGGGGCAAAACCCATACCATCAAGGATGGAATTTGCAAGCTAGGCCTTATTAAGGGCTTTCCATGCCTTTCAACCCGCAATTACCATTTTTAGCAACGTTGGAACTGTCGGATGTGTCAAGGCTCACTAATGATTAAATACTTCATCCAACTTATTGGCCTCCAATTCCCACTAAGATTCTTGGTGATTGCCCAAAGTTCAAAGGAAAGTCTAAAGAAGACCCCCAGGCACACGTTATGAATCACCACTTATGGTGTTCATCCAAATCCTAGATTGATGACTCTATGTATCTACGTCTTTTTAAGCGGATCTTGACAGGTTTTGTCACTAAGTGGTACATCGAGTTGCCTCGAGGTGCCTATCAAGATTTCAACTCTTTGGCAATGGCCATCCTTACTCACTTCCAATTATTGGTTCGTTATGAAACTGGTACCCATTTTCTTACATATCTGAAACAGGATCTTGCTACCCACATCTCCGATCACATCAATGAATGGAGACGTCGACGTTGCCTCATCAAGTTTGAAATACCTGATGAGTTGTTAAATGAATGGTTTACCAAGTCATTCGTCAACAAAATTGTTGTAGACATAGCGATGGGAGGATGTGTTACTAAAGATCAAGCCATTTCCCATGCCCATATTTATATTTGGTATATTCCTAATCGGGTACGTTATATGATCTCTTACCTGATACTCCGAGAGAATCCATGGATCCAACATCTTCTAAATCCCTGTACGTACCACCTACCAATGGTATTATTGGATCGTTGTCTCAAACTTCCAATAAAGCTTCTTCGAAGCAAAAATCTGTTTTGAATACTACATCCAATCCTCCTTCGAAGCCTTCTTCCAATCGTGGTAAAACCTCTAAGGTTAATGTCATTCAATATACCATGGCATACAAAGCCTCCAAAGGTAAAAAGAAGGGTAAAGGAAAAGAAAAATCTGATACCCCAAAACAGGATCCTCCAAAATCATCTGTTGATGGTGCCTCCAAACGTAAGCCTAAATATCCTTGTCTCATTTGTAAGGAATATCACTGTACCAAGGATTGTCCCCATCGTGCAAAAGTTAGTCGATTATTGAAAGGAACTCAAGGGACATTAGTTGTACTAAAGGAACCTTTTCCATCACATCAGACCCAATTGGTAGAACAAACACAATGTTCTACCTCTTCAGGTTCTCAAGTTTACATGAGTGGGACAATGCCTATTTATGTTTTCACCTGGTCGAAATATTATCAAAATCCTCAAAAGAAGATGGTGGAGAAAGAAGCCACTGATACACCTTCTACTTCTACTCCACCCAGTTCCGACCCTCTTCACATTGAAAGACCCAGTATTTACTATGTTATTCGGCCACCTCCCAAAGGTGTTCTTCATAAATCATCTTACAATCCAGATGCGCGAGCTGCCCAACATTACAATATTGCAGAAGACTTGGCTCAAGCACCTTCGATGATGTCTACCTTGGAAGTTCTCCAAACTTTTCCAATGCAACGGAAATCATTAATGTATATTATAGGAGGGATTGACCCTACAAATTTGAATTTGATCACTTTTGACCTAAAAAATAATGTTCCTCGTCTTCCCCATCAAATTGCATTTTTAATCCAAGTCATTATTAAAGGGAAGACAATTCATCGAATTGTTATTGATGAGGGTGCCTCCACATGCATCATGTATGTTTCATGTTGGAAATCCATCGACTCTCTACGCCTCAACCAATCTCCAAACACCTTAGAAGCCTTTAATGGCAGAGGATATCGTCCTTATGGTATTCTTGCGAGTTTTCCCATCACATTGGAAGGAAAAAATGTTGAATTTGAAGTAGAAGTCGTGCATGCGAATTTGAATTATAACCTTCTGCTTGGACGCAGTTAGACCCATGCTATGTTTTGTGTGGTTTCTTCTTTGTTCCGTGTACTCATTTTATCTCATGAAGGGAAAATAGTTACCGTTGATCAATTTGCCTTGTTCTCTTCCAGTTCTTCGAATGGAAACTTTCCATATGTGGGAAATACTGATATTCCTTATAATAGCGTTGGGGTAGGTCTTTTTAACGATTCTTCTCTTATGGGAACTTTTTCCCTGCTGCCTCCTCATGTTGCTTATGTCAACATGATCTCTACTATTTACGATCCTTGGATCGTTCCATCTCCTGATCAAGTTGATTCTTTCAGCGATGTTATGTGGCTCAGCCATATGGAACAAGCTTACCAAGTAGTTGTTTTGGCTTCGACGGTCGCCTCTGAAAGTCATACTACTCTTCGTATGAACCTATATGCATGTTCTCAATCTCCTTGGCTTGGTTATTGGGATTCTATGGATCCTTTTGAATGAGACATTTCCTAGTGACGAGAGTATCAAGGAAGTTATGTCTCTTGAGGAAACACCCTGGAATGATACTCATCATCGTTCCTCATTTCTTCCTATTATTGATGAGATTTCATCGTGTCTAGGTACCTTTATTTCCCATACACTCACCCATCAACTTCAAACACCCATCTTGGTGCATGAAGTTTTGTCTGAGGGAAACATTGGGAACATTACCTCTACCTTTCCCATTGGCATTCCAATCCAATCTGAAATTGTCAAAACCTTTCAACTAGAGGCGTCTTTTCCTCGTCATGAGCTTAAGATTTTCTTGCCTTCTTTCATGACATCTCCTCTCCGAATATTTAGCATTCGCCCATTATCATAATGGGGTATTCACCCTATGACTCATAACCCTCACTCCCTTGGGGGGCATGAAGACATAGTCATTTATGTGTGTTATTTCACTATTTTTCCGAGTCGATGCTTACACATCATGCTAAATGTGAAACTTTGGTTTCATTCTCTGTTGATCGATTACCTGAGTCAACAAATGGGCTCCAAAAAAAAAGAAAAGAAATGCATCGTTCATGTAAATACTTATGTACATTAGTGTGTGTTTTCATTAGTGTGCAGCATGATTTTGGTCAGTTTTCCCATTATCTTAATGGGGTATTCATCCTATGACTCATAAACCTCACTCGCCCAGGGAGCATGGGGACATAGTCATTTATGTGTGTTATTTCACTATTTGGCCGAGTCGATGCTTACGCGTCATGCCAACTGTGAAACTTTGGTTTCATTCTCTGTTGATCAATTACCTGAGTCAACAAATGGGCTCCATTTTAGGCAAAAAAAAATGCATCATTCATGTAAATACTTATGTACATTAGTATGTGTTTTCATTAGTGTGCAGCCTGATTTTGGTGTGTTAGTTTGCTTTTGTATAACTTTTCCTCTTCTTACCTAGCGTTCTACTTGGTTTGCAGATGTCATCCAACCATTACGTCGGTTTCGCTGATGGTGTTTGTCGTAGTACATGGAATATATCTTCCAATACATGGGAAATCTATGACCCTAATGGTGAGTTAGTGAATTGTAAAGGTATATGTTTAGGTCGAATGACTAATAACATTGCCAAATATAGTGCGGTCATCGAACTTTTGTCAGAAGCCATCGCTCTTGGCATTAGGGAGTTAATCGTAAGACTTGATTCACAACTCATTGTACTACAGCTTAATGGACAATATTTAGTTAGAATTAGAAACCCTCAAACTTTTAGAATGTATTTGTGAGTTTGTTTATTGGAACAAGAATTTGATTTTATTACTTATCATCACATTCCAAGGCGCATGAACACATTAACCGATGCATTTCCAAACTATGTGTTGGATAGGAATTTGTGAAACTTGTAAATCATAGAACATCACACATTGAATATGGTAAATAGGAAAATATGTATATGTATATGTATATGTATATATATATATATATATATATATATATATATAGATAGATAGCGAGTGTTTGCAAAAGATTTTTCTACATCAAAATATCAAAACGTGCATTCCGAGACACATGGATTTACAAGCCTACATAGTGTAGAAAGTAAACTAGAAGTTGGCTATTTGCTCACATGGTGCTCATGGTAGCACAAGACATCCCTAATCACTTGGCCCAGCAGCTGATGCAGTCTGGCGAGTTCCCAATGTGTGTCTTTGATAGCACAATGGCACCTCAACAATTGAGGCATACTATGGAATTCCCCTGGTTAAGCTTTCAAAATTCCGCTCAACCTCGACAATGGGATCTGCTCCTTCTACATATGGGGGAGAATCCTCGATTTGGCGTGCCACTCACCTAGCTATTGGAGAAAACCCTGGAGGTATCTCTGGTCCCATATCTGCACAAGATCGAATCTCAGTGCACGTAAAAAAATTGATATAAACTTTAAAAACTTCAAAAAATAGTTTTTATCTAAGTCAGTCCACTGTTCCCCTGAAGGAAGTGGAAGATCTAAATCTCCTCGGAAATTTTTCCATGTGTATGCCAAATCATCGACCATGATTAGCTGCTAACACAGCCATCCAAAAAATGTTGGAGGGAAATACATCTATTGACCGCCCCCATGTCGCAGCATCAACTCTCCCCATCTGACCAAATTTGGATCTCTAGGTGCCCATGGATCCACTTCTAGCCACTGGTAATGAAATAATGGCACATGTTCCAGGATGAATGTCATCGGAATAGATTCAAAACCAAATTGTTTCATATTTCCCCTCTTGCACTTGATTAATTAGTGTTTCATGCATTCCAATAAACCTTCACACTAGTTGAATACCATGGGGTTTAGGCAATTGATCACGTACTGGAAGTGACACTTTGATGCCTCATGCAACTCTTGTCCCCTGCTATTTGGGCCATGGTGTGTAAGATGGTTTGCAATTGAAGATTGTCGGTGGTTGCTATGTGAATCTTCCTGCCATTACTCTTTTTGGCTCCAGGACAATGTCTCGCAATAAGCAAGTCTGTTCTCTCTCCTCGAGGTCATGAATCAGATATATGTACCCATTTTCCCTTTCTGGACAACCCAGTAATGAAGTAAATTTTGGCAACCTCTATTTCAAGCTCCTGGTCCCCAAACATAAATAGTTGGCAGTCTACATCCCGCCAACTGATTAATTGTTGCAATAATTATGGTTGTGCTCTGATCCTGAGAATCATGAAGAATTTGAGCAGTCCACATGCTCGAAGGGCTTCGATACAGTCATCATCCTGCATTTCCTAATGGTCCTCAGCTTCATGACCCCTTTGTTTCCACTCAATCACCATTTTGGATTGGTTTTTCTGCAAAACATCAACAAACCAACATTTTATGAGCATCCATGGAAAGAAATCAAGATTGAATATTTTTCATGGAGGATTTCATTTCAAAAAATTTAGCTTGGTGCGAGTGTGTCTACTTCAAAAAAATTTCACGCTGCCAACGTGAGTGCCTAATTGGCCTCAGGGTGAGCAAAGCGACCCTAATGGGTGAAACCCGTTGTTCACTTATGATGTACATTTTTGACAAATCCTCCTTACAACCTACCTTATGGATGAAAGTGCTAAGAATGATGCAAAATGAAGAAGAAGGACAAATCTATTACCTGTAACAAGCGACTCGACAAATGGTGTCTGAGATTGCTTGTGCTCCTTGCCTGAAATTCGAGGTAAAATGAGGTAAAAATGCTTCCAAAAGTGCAAATTCGTAAAATGGTAAAAATGATTTACTTTTTGCCTTATTTTAAAGATTTTAAATAATATTTTTACCAAATTAGGGCATATTTCACTCATTTTTTGTTATTTTTCCTCGAAATTAGTAATGTGTGTTTCCTTATACAGTGATAGGTCATACCTTCTAGATGATGGTGATTTACTTTGACTGATTCAACAAGTTGTATTTTATCACTTTTTCGGACTCATAAAAAATAAACGAAAAAATCAACCCCCCTGGAGTCATCTTTAAGCTCTTTTCTGACTCTCAAAAAATGAAAAAATCGTCAAGTACTTGTCTTTTCAAACTTTTTTAAATTAAATGAATTAATGTCATCTCAGTATACATTTACCCCTTCTCCGGGCCCTGGGATTGCCTATTTAGAAAAAAGGAACACCTTGATCGACTTGCTCAAGAGGTTCTCTCGAATACTGTTTTCTACCTTTTCGGGTTCGAGAGACAAATTACAAAAAGGGACTTGATGGAGTTTTATTTTTTGTTTCTTTTTAAAACTCTCTAAATATGAAAAAGACACCAAGTTACCCTTCCGTCGGACTCGTAAAAATTAAACAACGAAAGACTTTTCACCATGATGAGACCGAGTTCCTCCTTCCTAGGGCTCGTAAAACTTACTAGGATGGATTCATCTGAAGGATGAACTTATATGGCAAGCATATGTTATCCCCTTCAAGATTGCAATAAAAAATATATGGGGTACTCGCTAGAAATGGTGGGGGAAAAAGTGAAAGTGTCCATCTTTTGTATCTTGTAAAGGTAGCATGTCACTCTTGAACATGACACTCATCTGTTATTCATGTCGGGTTTGGGATATCCTCACTTTGTCACTTGCCTTCCTAGGTTTGGGAAATCCATTTTTCCTCTCATCTGATCATACCATTATGTCATCATGACTTCTGATCCTATGTTGAGTCCAACACTGCCAAAATCTGGAGTCGTGTCACCGATATGTTCAAGAGAAGTCCTTTTTGTAGTTCTTTACTACCTATACATTGTTTGACTTTCTGCCACAATATTGAATCGTACTTATTTACTCTACTACATCCTTCATTTCATGTCGATGATGTGGGATTAATTATGGCCCTCCTTCGATGGATCATTTTTCATCGACTTCAGCTTATTATCTGGGAATATGATCTAAAAATTCCCTTCCAATACCTTAGAGCTTCCATGCCTCAATGGCAAGTTCTTCACATTTGACGCCAGGTTTACATCACTGACCTTAAATCGGATGTCTTCACGGATATTCGACTTCAGTTCTATTATTCACATTCGTGGATTGTGTTGATTGTACCTTGAGATCCATTGTAATTACTGGTGGTTTCTCTTGTACCTATTAGCGGTTTACATCATTGACCAGTAATCAGGTGGTTTTCTATCACGTTCAACTTCGACATATCTATTCACATGTTAGAATTTGAACATTGATCGGGTTGAGACGAAGCGCAAGACCCTAGATTTTCTCTAATAAAATCTAGGTTGCATGGAGTTATGATACATTCATGATTATATACATGTTTTTGATAAATGGATGGCTACAACCATACCGTTATGGCTGCGACCACACCAAGGATATTTACACATGATACCTTTTATTCAGATGGTTGTGTCCATACCGCGAATTCAGGTATCATTAGATGCCTATTCCTGTATTGTTAGGCATGATCATCGAAGTTTTCAGATATTTATATGTATATGCTTGATTTGCAGGTCTCTTGATGGTGTTTTTCTCATCCTTAAACTAACTTATAAATCATCTCATCCATCATTCCCTATTCTTCCTTCATGCTTTAGGGGGCATCTATTACACATTATTTTATCATGTCTCATATTCACTCCCTGTGCCATATCTCGAAGTGCCAAAACATTGACTACTATGAAAAATACCCATTATGATATATGGACCAAAACCTTCCTGAGGAATCAAAGGAAAGCTGCCCTGAAATCATTCTGGAGAAAGTTTCCATAAAACCTAATTTCAGGCATCATCGTGTTTTGCTCCATTGCCTACCGCGGGTTTTCATAGGAAAACTCACACTAGCCTCCTTCTGGTAGGTTTTCCCAAACTGGAGGAAAGCTTTGTGATCTAGAGGCTTCTAGAACGACGAGTTGGATGTTTTTTGTTGTGGATGTGGTCGAATTCTCCCAATAATACCCTTTGATCTTATCCCTATGAGCTTCCTCCTTGATATGTGGACCTTCCTCTATCGTTGGTGAGGTCTTAAATCCCTCTCCCTGCCTATAAATTCATTCCCCTCCATTCCTAAGTGGTTGGTAATTTATTGTTGCATCCCTATGCTAAGCTTATGCTTACATGCTTCCCATTTCTAGCTTGGAGAAGGAGTGCTTTAAGATTCTTTGCTTGGACTTAGACATCCACCCAAAGGAAGGCCTTAACATCAAGGCATAGGTTGTATTCTTTCCTTTTCATTTTCTTAATATATACAATTGTTGGTTCACTTTCCATAAATATTTGTGTTGATGCTTCCTTTATCTTAATGCTCCTTGATCTGTTAAGTGGATTACATTTGAATTATGTTGGTTTCACTTTTATGCTTTGTTGTGTTCTTGGTCTCTTGTGCTGGTATTCAAATGCCATGAGCAGCAAGGATTGATCCTGAGGGAGAAAGCAATTAAGATCTTCAACAAAGGATTACATCATAGCATCAGAATGAGGTAGGTCTCCTTTCTCTTCTTTAATTTCAATTGTAGTATAGGAAAGTGTCTTGTAGATTGTCTCATTTGTTGATAGACCCACTCATTGGGCTAGAGGGATTGTCTTTGTCCACAGAGAGGATTTTCCATCACAACAATCCAATATTCATTTCGAAGGCGTCACCCCCTTTAAGGTACAAGTTAACTTTGACATTCCTATATTTGAAGGACAGATAGACGCAGATGCTCTAGATAGAAGGTTAAATCTATTGGAATGATATTTTTTGGTCCGTATTTTTTTCGATAGGTAAAATAGTATTTTTTCACTCCTCAAAGTCACCCCCCATGTCAAGGACTGGTGGAAAACTTATTGTGACTATAGGTACAAGGAGGAACCCTCACTACTTTTAGTCGCACCATCTTGAATTTTTTTCTGATATGTTGCAAAGGAAAAATATTACCCAGTCGGGAGCTATGAAGATAAGTACATAAAGTGAACTACACTATGGGAAGAAAGGGACCAAGATGTGCCAAATTGTATGAATATTGAACATATCCTATGCACAAATTTGGGTATCAAGGATTTTGAGCGGCATCTAGTACTCAAGTACCATGGCTCTCTACACAAATACATCCAGGAAGAAATGCAGTTCATGGACATATCCTCGCTTGGAAAAACGTATCGATATGTTGTTGTAGAAATTATGAAAATTCTCTACAAATCTCGCTCTAAGACCATGTAGAAAATCTGACTGTAGATAAACCCCATAATCCAATATAACCAAAGCAAAATACTATAATCAGCGTATACTATCAATTTGCGGAAGCTTAAAGATCGAGCTGAACCAGAGCTGAACACATATAACTAGAAGAAGAATCATTACAGATGAAAATACTTTGGGGGAAGCCTCAGCTAAAAACCCCACTATCTGTATTATCATAGAAGGTGGAAATACATCATAATTATACAAAGCCTTAGCTCTCACAGCTAGCCAACTCTCAGTACAATCCTCCTGGATGCTCACAGACAAACTTGGCTTCTCACAATCCTTCCTCTCTACCCTCCAAGCTCCTATTTCCCTGCGCTATTTCTCCTTGGTGATCCTCCTATTACCAAGTCGAAAACTCTCAACCAAGTGGAACAATGATCTCTCACACTGATCTCACACCCTATCAGAACTGTGCAATCCTCAAGGAACCTTGTTTCTTCTGCATGGATGAGTTTCCTTTATAGGAAACGACAGTAGTAGAAGAGAACCATCCAGTAGAAGTGCCATCCGTTAGAAGAGCCAGTATAAGATATCCATCCTTCCTGAAGCTCTCCATTGTCCTTCGAGAGATATGAATGGGGTTGGGTTAGGCTGCCCGTTCATACATAAATGGGTTAGGCGGCTCAACCAATCAAATCAACCAAGTAGCTGAGTAAACGCATGGGTTAGGAATCCTTCCTGAGGCTCTTATAAACTCATGCAATTGATAGTAACATTTCCTTGACATTTAGCTCAACTGGGTCTTTCTCTAAATAGACATGCATGAGTTACTGATGAGAGAATCTTCAGTTATCTAGAGTACACTAGTTGGATGCATGCGTGCATTAACTGACTGAACTCACAATTAGTTCCTCAAACAGTTTGGAACTAATTTAACTAGACTTAACTCAGTAAACTAAGCTAACTAATTACAACTCAAATATAACTCATCCTTATCTCCTTAATTAAGGGATAATCTCCTTAATTTAAGGAATAGTTGTTGCATGACTTTAGAAAGACTTCTAGCTTGAATTTCTCCAACTAATTAATTCAAGATGAATTAATTAAATATTTTTCAAGAAGCTGGTGAGAATAAATTCGAATTTTAATTCTCAATTTTAATTCAAGGATAAATTAAAATTGGAATATTCTGGCTTCTATTTTTATCATTTCTTGTTGTTATTTTCAACACTCCCTCTCAACAAGATAGGAATTCAACTCAATCCCGATTCTGAACCTTTGGAATGTTATGCATGCAACACTTCTCTCTAGTGTTGTTGCTCCAGCAACTCCAGAAACAAAAAAACATCCAACTTGAATCATAATGACACCTCTATCATCAAAGTCTCTGACTATTATTGCCTTTGTCGACTAAAAACTCTACGCTTCTGTTGGCTCAACCTTTCTACGCAGTTGTCAATCCTTCTTTGCACTCTTCAGTATTTGACTTCTCTAGCCTCTATCACTTTGATCTCTAACTGCATCAACCCCACTGATTCCTCCTGCTACTATGTACTTTGGGCTCCCGTAGCAAGGTATGATCCATGAGATAAAACCTCTCAATGGACCCTGCCCAATTTCAGCCTTCATGAGACTATCACTTCACATCGCCCCACCTCACACCTGGATGTATGGCTGCATGTGATCCCTTTGCCCACTTGGAACAAAATTTCCCCCTACTGGAGGTCTCTGCATGAGTGGATGCCTCCACTCGGTCTCCTCTAATCATCTCCAATTGTGGCTCATCCACAATTGTCTGAGACTTCTTCTGGGGATGCATGTTGAGAGGTAATTTACTCTCCCTCTCAGCCACCAAGTCTCTAACATTTTCCTTGCTCCTCAAGGCTTTGCATGCATCTTGAACCTCAAGTTCATACAGGTTATTAACTCGTGAACCGATCTGTTTCACCTGTCCCATGGTGGTGTGTCTAAGGAAAACCTTTCCCTTACTAAAGACAACATCGTAGCCTTTGTCCTCCAACAGCACAACTGATACCAAGTTCTTCTTCAGTCCAGGCACATACTTCACATCTGTCAAGGTGATAGGAGCTCCATGCTCCCTCTGAAAAGCAACCATGCCCACTCCTGAAACACTATACCTTTCGTCGTTACCCATCTCTATGTGCATCTTGAGGTCTTTCTCCTCCAAGGTACTGAATAAACTTTTATCGTCGGTCATGTGGAATGAGGCTCCACTGTTAAGATACCAGACACAACCCATCATCGATGATACCATGCATGCGATGAGGGTAAAGTCCATTTCGAACTGAGAGGCTAATGCCTCACCTTCCGATCCTTCCGAGGATCCCTTATTGGACTTCTTCGATGGGTAATTAGTCGCATAATGTCCCATCTCAATTGAATTATGATATGAATTCAGTTTGCACCTGCAACCCCGAACTTCAAACTTTGAATTCTCTTCTTCGTATATTGTTCACAACTCTGATAAACTTTTCTCCGATATCATGTAGAAATTTTGCAAATTCTTTACAAATCTCACTCTAAGACCATGTAGAAAATCTGACTATAGATTAACCCGATAATTCAATATAACCAAAGCAAAATACTATAATCTACTTCTACTATCAATTTGCGGAAGCTTAAAGATCGAGTTGAATCAGAGCTGAACACATATAACCAGAAGAAGAAGAATCATTACACATGAAAATACTTTGGGGAAAGCCTCAGCTAAAAACCCCACTATCTGTATTATCATTCAAGGTGGAAATACATCAAAATTATACAAAGCCTTAGCTCTCATAGCTAGCCAGCTCTCAATACAATCCTCCTGGATGCTCATAGGCAAATTGGGCTTCTCACAAGCCTTCCTCTCTGCCCTCCAAGCTCCTATTTCCTTGCGTTGTTTCTCCTAGGTGATCCTCCTGTTGCCAAGTGGAAAACTCTCAACCAAGTGGAACACTGATCTCACACCCTGTCAGAACTGCACAATCCTCAAGGAACCTTGTTCCTTCTGCATGGATGAGTTTCCTTTATAGGAAAACTCATGCAACTGATAGTAACCTGTCCTTGACATTTAGCTCAACTGGGTCTTTCTTTGAATAGACATGCATGAGTTACTAATGAGAGAATCTTCAGTTATCTGGAGTACACTAGTTGGATGCATGCATGCATTAACTGACTGAACTCACAATTAGTTCCTCAAACAGTTTGGAACTAATTTAACTGGACTTAACTCAGTAAACTAAGATAACTAATTACAACTCAAATATAACTCATCCTTATCTCCTTAATTTAAGGGATAATGGTTGCATGACTTCACAAAGACTTCTAGCTTGAATTTCTCCAACCAATTAACTCAAGATGAATTAATTAAATATTTTTCAAGTAGCTGGTGAGACTAAATTTGAATTTTAATTTAAGGACAAATTAAAATTGGAATATTCTAGATTCTATTTTTATCATTTCTTGTTGCTATTTTCAACAGTTGTCAAGATTGAGCATAAATTTAAACAGAAGAAGCGAGACTTTGGATTTGTGAATCTATTGACACTACGATCAACACCCTCCAAAATTTTGCCTACACGGAGCCTACTAACAATCTTACAATATGTCATTCCATAATCCCTTCAGAGTAGATTGACGTTTTGTAAAAAATTTAAGTCTTCTTCCTAGTTTTAAACTATCAATTCACTTTCCCACACACATGCTCTTTCTTTGATGAGTTCATCAGCACACTTCCTTTATGAAAGCTTGAACATGTGCATGTACGATGTTCAAATCATGTCAACGGTCAGTGTGCACTTTCATTAACAGCCTCCCTCACTTTTATTACAATGGTACTTTTAGTTCAGTGAGTTTTCTCAATCGTTTCATTTGTGCACCGTCACTTTCACAAGTCTCGATTTTACATTCACAATTGTCACTTTTGCTCACTTTCACTTTAATAAGTGTCATTTTCATGTTATCTTAGCTCTGGCATGTGTCGATTTCAAGGTTGTTCACGTTTTTCAAATGTCATCTTCATGTTTCCCGCCTGTTGCGGGTTTCACTTTTGTTGTTTTCGCTCCTGCATGTGTCACACCTTTTCACATCACCAAAGTTAGTTCTGGCACACCCTTCTACATCACATTGTCTTACATATCATTGGAATATGCACTAGACACATTCCTACATCTTAACACGCCTTTTGGTCACAGTCGTAACTCCTGTCATAACTTGCGTTTTAAGTGTTGTACTGTCGCGCTTAGAAATAGGTGTTGCTTGGTTCTCGTTTCACGATGTGATTAATGTTCGTCAGTCCCATGCATTCTGTTGGCTTTTATTGATGATATTTATGTGTTTGATCCATGTTTAAGTCATGTTAGGATGCATTTCTTTCTCCTACTCTATTGGTCCCATACTTAGCCATTTAGGGAGCTCTTCTTGGTCCTCCTGCTCAGTGCAAGTTGTAAAGGCATTAACCCTCTTACTAGGTATGAATGCAGATTATTCATGAGGTCCATTGATGTATCTTTTACTCCCACACTTTTTTACTAAGTATTTTCTAAGGTCTCCTCCCTCTCACATTGCATTAGTACATCATATGATAAGTGACCTAGCCTTTTGCTGCCTCCCTTAGTGAAAAAGTGCACTTTGAAAGGACAAGGACCTTCTCTCCCTTCAAAACCACAATTCAAAAACAATGAAGTCCACTTCAAAACAATGAAGAAAACTTCAGAATAATGAAGCAAACTTCGGATCAACAAGGACCTTTAGTGATCTCTTAAAAAAGTGCATGGCACAATCTTGAAGCACAAGCGCATGGTGCAATCATGAAGCTTAAAGCCTCCATCCTTCCCTCTTCCCTTAGAGTGCATGGTGGATTCATGAAGGTTGAAGCCTTCATTTGAGCGTACTCCTTCGACTTGAAGAATTGCGCCCTCCTTGAGCGCATGAGCACGCCCTGAACCAATGAATGATTTCTCCTTCGTGCTTTGACTATGCACCCTACGTCGTGCTAGTTCCTCTTGAGTGCACTAGTGCACTAGGCAGGCTCGAAGCCTGACCCTTTCATTCCTTCATTTTGTGGCCTTGTGCCCTCCATAGTCTCTTTGAGCACACAAGTGTACCCTGAACCAACGAATGATTCTCCTTCGTGCTTTGACTATGCACCCTTTGCCCTGCTAGCTCCTCTTGAGCGCACTAGTGCACTAGGAAGGATCGAATCTTGAAACTTTCGTTCCTTCATTTTGTGCCCTTATTACCTCCTTAGTCTCTTTGAGCACACAAGCACACCCTGAACCAACGAATGAATCCCGTTCACACTTCATATTTGTGCCTTGAGCCTTTGAGTTCTCTCTCTCACTTGCTTGAGTGCACAAGTGCACCTTTAAGGCCTCTTGTGAGCCTTGACCTTTCACTACCTATACAATAAAAAAAATGAACAGTGGAGCTTTCCTAATGCACTGATGAGTTTGATTGTGCCCTCCTAATCAAGCCTCCTTCTTTTAACCCTCTCACAAGCCTATCATGATTTAATCATTCCATGAGCTAGGTAGTGATTGAATAGATGATTATAAGACTAATTTTTCCTTGTCATGAATGATTTTCATTGGCAAGGGTACCTTCCTAGCTTGACAAGGTGATCTGAATATGCGAAAACTTGTTAATGATATACAAGACCCCTCATCAGTATTTTAAAATATGTTAAGGATCATCTCAAATTAAACAAATTGTGAAGGATTATGTGTCAAGTGTTATGTGCCTTTTAAGAGTAATTCATGAGGTTAATTAGTTGTTTAAAAACACATATATAGCAAGTCAAAGGCGGAGAAATAAAACACAGCAAAATCATCTAGGAATGACTCTTTCTGAGCCAAAATTGGTCTAAAAATGACAAAGTTATGGCTTCTTCAGTTTTTCCCAGGAAATCTCCACTAAATCAGGAAAAACTCCAGTTAACTCTGCCAAATTTGGAGTTAGCTCTGAATTTTTCGGCTCGGCAAAAAGATCAGCCAACTTAATCTCGTCATTAATTAGTATAAGTATGGTTTAATTAACCACTAATCCTGCTTAGCGCATTAATCTAGTGGTTAGCATAAAATGCTAACAATTAAGGTAATGTCGGACACATGCGGTGGTCAAGGATAACTCTAGTGGTTAATGCTACCTCACAATCCGTCAGCGATTAACATTAAATTTTAGCGGTTAGTGTTTTGAGGTTGGTCACATTCTAGCGGTTACTGCTAGCGATTAACTCCAAACCTCAACACATTTAAAATTTAAATAGCAATTGCGCCCTTTACATGTTAAGACATAAGGTTGTGGTATGGCGGTAAGACATGGTGCTTGTTCATGCGAGGTCACGGGTTCGACTCCCCAGCCTTCCGTATAAAATTTTAACTGACCTTTGAGAGGGCACGTGGTAGCCTCCGGGCTTGCCATGTATCACCCTCTCATTGGTCCACCAAATTCACTTTAACCAATTATGTGTCGCCACTTGTCACGATATGGTTGGTCCACCTATGGGAATATTCTTTTTGTTGACTGGGTTGTACGGATGCCTAGTCAACATCCTAGTCACAAAATTTTACCTATTTGACCAAACGATTAGAACGTGATATCTTTCTCATACGAACCCTGTTTTGAGTGAAACAAGTTCCATTGGGATTGTATTGCCGAGAAAAATTTTGTCGTTTAGTTTTTTATTGATTCTGAGCACTTTGATTTTTGAGCTAATTTTTGCCCCTAATCTAGATTTCGATCACTCCTTCCCACTGACAGGCTTTTGGACCCACAAAATTTGGTTATCTGATGAGAGTTGAATACTCTTATCCTTCCAAAGTTCTATCAATCGATTCTACTTGGAAAAATCTCCATGAAAACAACTTGGGTTCACCGACATGCCTTGCCTTGCAAATGGCTTGGCACCTCAACCAATGTTCTCCTTTTGTTGCTGGCCTAATCTAACACTTGTTGAATGCTTGCTAATTAAACATCTTGTTGTACCAAAGCGATCCCTCAGTGCTTGGAAAGCTGATTGATGGCCTTCCCACTGAGAATCATGTTCCTCCTTTGCATCACATGCATTCGATGCAAGCTTCTCCTTGGAAACCACTTTTCCAAGTTAAGCCCATCTAAGTGAACTATAACAATGAGTTCTAATATCAGTAATAAAAAGAAAAGAAATGACCATTCTTTTACCTCTACGATTCCAAATTCCACATTTGGAAGAATGCATTCGCCATCTCTTTCTCTTCTTGGTGTCAACACATCAAATCGCATTGTATACCATTTGATATTTTACAAGGGCTGCAATTTTTTTGGCATTTTTGTCCACTTTCGCTTCTTGATTCCATAAATCCTCCAATATTAACATGATGCTCATGTCATGATTTGAGCATGAGGGCTAATCATAAGCCTCTTGCTCAAGCGTGGACCTTCCAAAATCCTGCGACATCTTGTCACAAAAAACACCATTAACCTTGAAAAACACTCATGCAAGAATATAACTTGACAACTTCTTCCTTTTGCTTCTTCAAAGCAACAGATGTCACATCATGTGAACATTGCCATGTACTCTTACATCTTGGTGTATAAACCATCTTGGTGTTTAGTAGATGGTTTACTAACCACAAGTCAACAAAACATGCTTCCTCAAAGCAACTAACTTTCAAGTCAAACAAAAGCATGTACAACAACTTGACGATTTACAACAAGAATTCCACATTCTCATGAAACAATTCGTCACATATCCCTTTCATCTTTGGATACAAAATCAACTCTTCCAATTCAGTTTAACATACATGTAACAATCAATTGACCACACAAGGTGACACTCATGCATGTGCAAATGATCAACATTCTCAAGTTGACAACATACATGTAACAATCAATCGACCAATCAAGTCAATCCCTCATGCATGTTCAAGCACATTGAAACTATTAAAAATTCCATTGTTCACACACACAAACTCTCATGCATGTATACAATTCTCAACTCTCTCACAAGTACAATCACAAGTACAAGAATCCCATTGGTATGTACAAGTACTTAAAGAGCTTAAATGACTAAATTTGCTGCAACAAAGTGAGTCAACATACTCCACTTTCTAGCACCTTTCTCGCATAAACATGCAAGTTCAAGAATGCAACATGCATGCAAATTTGTAGTTTCAAATTTCCATCTTCGCTGCATCTAAGTGAGTCAACATAACTCTACTTTTCCAACATCTTTCTTCATGCAATAAGCAACATACTTTCAAGAGAAAATAAATGCATCCAAATAACAAGGAAATGCATCAATAAGGCAAAATTTGCATCAATTGTCAAAGGAAATGCAACGAATTAATTGGTTAAGAAATCTAACCATCTCTTTCCAAACCATTTCAATGGTGCTTCTTTCAGTTACACTTCATCATGTGTATCATCCTGACACACATCAATTATGGAATCCTCTTTTCCATTCTTGCCAAAATATCTCTCCACCTTCCTCAAACAATGTAAACTTTGAAACGGGAACTGATACTGTTACCCGTTTCATAGAGATAGCAAAAAAGTGACCTGATTTTGAAAATGGGTGATGCAGAACACACATGTTTTTTTTAGAGCATAGTTTTTGGCACTTTAATTTTTTTTATGTACATTACGTTTTAGAATGGTAGTGATTTTCATGTTGATTTAAAAAAGTGGGTATTCTGCATCAGACCCTTTTTTAAAAGACCTATTTTTTGACTTTAAATTTTCTAATGTATGAAATGTAAATAATTATTTTGTAAATTTAATAATTTTTGAAGTGGTTGTTTTCTTCATATTTTCTTGTTTTTTTATTTTAATTTTAATTTTTTTGTAGTGAGGTTTTATGGTTTTTCATTTTTAAATTAGAAGGTCGATATTTTGAATTTGCGATATTCTACATATTTATACATCCTTAATTAATTTTTCAATCCACATGAAATAATTGTTTCTCAAAAACAATATTTTTTAACAATGGACATAAAAATAACCATTTTTAACATAAATATAACTAAAAAACTACAGGTTTTGATAATTTTTTGCTAGAATTGACATGTCAAAATCACAATTTTTATACGAAAACTTTAACTAAAAATGGTTAAATAATAGTTTTTTTTTTATGAATTTCATGTCAAAAAAATAATAATAATCAATTTTTTTTTCAAAAAATAATGATTAACTTAAAAATTAATGCAAAAATCACATCTTACAAATATTGAACGCATAACAACCTTAATTGAGTGTTTATTCTTCTCATAAAATGTCAAAGTCAAAACATTGCAAAGCTTGATTTCCAAGCATAACTTAAATTTAATCAACAATGTCACGTAATTCGAACTTTTCGTCCTCTAGGGTTTCATCATTGTCTTCTTCCACAATATTTTCTGCTTCCTTTTGCTCATTTTCCTCTTCTAATGGATCTTTGATGTCTACGAATCTCCCAATGTATGTCTTTCCAAACATTCCATGTAATGGTGGTTGGGGTTCCTTTGCCTTTTTTGCCACACGTGATTCACTAAAGTCCCCTTTCTTCAACCCAATTTCTTACATTTCATTTGGAAGAAATTGAAGAGCATTAATTCTTTTCTAAATGAAATTGCACTGTATTGGATCTTTTTCAATTGAAATGCAATTTCTTCATTTTTGAAGGCAACATGCTAGTGTTGTACCTAATTACCAAGAACAAAAGAAATAATGAAGTAAATTAGTACAATGACATATAAATGAATAAATAACATATTGAAATTCAATTCCATATAATAAAACTTACGTGAGCCAGAAAATAAATCCAAAATCCAATCTCCTTCATTTGACTACCGCAAAGACATGGCTAAATCGAGCTCCTAAATAACATTGGGTTACATTGTTTAAGTGCTCAAATGGCTCGATCGAGTGCTTAAAAAGGGCTCAATTGAGCAGTCATTTTTTCCACCCAAACGTCCCATATCTTGCCAAAAAGTGTAACCCAGCTCCATGCTTTCACCCTTATAGATTATGAATTTCTAACAATCTATATCCTAATTATTATTATTATCCAATTTTTAAGGTCATAGCCAAGCCAAACACCAAATTGGTGTATGAAACCCCCTTGTTTGTGGGACAAGAGACCCACCTCCATGCAACGATTTGATTATTGTCTACGAAGGCATACCTACTCTAACCCCTTTTGGTTTTTGAACCTATGACCTCTTAGGAGGAAACACATGCTCCTAACCATTAGGCACTTGACCTGAGATGGCTCATGTTTAACTCTAATGTTATAGGAGCATTTTCTCAAGAACTCTATCCAATAATTGGACCTCACACACTCTATTGACCTCTAATTTCAGTTCTGTGGCTTTTCAAAGTTTACCCTCCAAAACTCATTTAAGGCCATAAATCACACTTAATATTTGTTTACTATATTTGTGAAATTTCTAATTCTTTATAACTAATCATTTAGTTTGGGTTGTTGTTTCTAAAAGGGTATGCCCCAAAGCTTAATTATGTCCAATGTCACTTCATAATCTAATGATATGTAAGAAAGATCTCTTCCACTTGAATTAATAAGACACTAGAAACCTCACATACTCAAAACAAACCTATTGAAAACCAATTTGATTCAATAGACCTAATAAAAACAAACATACAAGAGAATGTAAAAATGAACATTTTATCATGAAAGGCTGAAATGTTTAGAAATTTTCTTGAATAACTATTTCAAATACCATTTAAGAAAAGATGGTAATGCAAGCACATAGAACCAATAAATAAGATTTCAAAGATGCAAGAGAATGTTATTGCCTAGGGGACAAATCTCTAGTCTCTCTACAAACAAGCTACACCAAAACCATAAAAAAACTAAGCAAGTTATTAAACCTTCCTAATTTTAGTTTATTAAGCATAGGTCACTATGTGTTAAATATCATAGTCTAAAAATAAAATAAGTAACTTGCACCTCAAACTTACATTGAAAAGAAACATTAATACAAATGATCCAATTTCAATTGAGAACAATAGTTTATTATAAGGAAAACAAAAAGAACAAACCCTTCTAATTCTAATTGAAACAAAGAGAAAATTTCAATATAAAAAACTCAACACCCATATCTAGATACATTATCACCGCATCTCTTTGACTACAAATCAAGCACTGGAGAAAATTTTTAATATAAAAACCTGAGCACCCATATATAGATACATCAACACCCCATCTTTTTGAGTAAAAATCAAGCACTCCTCTTTGTACACTAAAAAGGAGGGATGAATCAATCTATCTTGGTTTATGAGGAGCAATGAAAGGAATTTTTTTTATAATCTTCTAGTTTAGATCGACTAAATAAAAAGGTCTAATAACTAATCATTTAGTTTGGGTTGTTGTTTCTAAAAGGGTATGGCCCAAAGCTTAATTATGTCCAATGTCACTTCATAATCTAATGATATGTAAGAAAGATCTCTTCCACTTGAATTAATAAGACACTAGAAACCTCACATACTCAAAACAAACCTATTGAAAACCAATTTGATTCAATAGACCTAATCAAAACAAACATACAAGAGAATGTAAAAATGAACATTTTATCATGAAAGGCTGAAATGTTTAGAAATTTTCTTGAATAACTATTTCAAATACCATTTTAAGAAAAGATTTTCATTGATGCTGCTCTGTGCAAACGATTGACGGAATATTAAACTAATTTTTGTTGTTGTTGCTGCAGCAGTAGCTTTAATGTCTTTGGGCGAAGAGGTAGGAGGTCGAGGCACGTACTGAATCAAATGGGGAAAATTGAGAATAGCAGAGTTCCCTTTCAGAGCAAAAGCTGCATGTAATCAACAATTCAGTATTATATAATGGGGAGATATGTTGCTTCGCTTCATATATTCAACATCTGTCTCGCAATGTGATGTGAACTGTGTTCAGTGGGTTCACTTGAAGAAGCCGTACACAATATCATTACATTTTCATGGTGACACTTTATGTTGATCATTTAATCAATATTGGGAGTAGTGTTGAACTTTCTCTCTTACATTTCTTTTGAGTAGTGTTAACCTTTCTCTATTACATTTCGTAGATGGATGCAAAATCTTTCTCCCTCGAATTAAATATGATTTGTCCCACATCATATTCGTTAACAGTGAAGTTGACTTAAGAATTAGATGTTTTAAAAGTTAGAGTTATTTTCAAAATGCCATAGAAGGTCATTCAGGAGTGAAAGGATTAAAATTTAATGTTATTTCCTAAAGGAAATTCGTGTGCAGTCTCATTTATTTGATTCGTAATCAAATTAAAAAAATCTTTATTATAGGATTTAAAAGAAATCCATTTAAAAACTGTATAGATAATGGTGCATTCTTTAGAAGACTCCTTCCCTATCAACCACTTAAGACGAATATATAGCAAAGTAATGTGGAGTTATACGTCATGCACACATGGGGCGATTCTGAGAATCGCCGGGTGGTGGGGCGATTCTCAGAATCGCCTCGCCACCTGGCGCCGAGTGGCGAAGGGCAATTCTCAGAATTGCCCCATCTGCTACAAATCGCCCCAAACAATGCTTACTAGGCATCCAATACGATATTAAGCAAAGAAATCCCATAATAGGAGTTCCTCTTCGTCAGGTAAAATTTGCAGCAATGCATGAAAATAAGATATTTATTAGGGTTTGATGCAAATAGAAATGCAGCACAAGAAAAAAATAGGGTTTTATTTGAACACTAGTTTCACAACCCAAAGATCACTTACCTGATTGTTGAATCCAATGTCGACGCCGAGAAGAATGCGGCTGACTATAAGCATGGAGAGATTCACAACTCTAGCATTCAAGATCTCTCCTAGGAGGAAACTGAGGCCTCTGACGATTATTCTTACTCTTCACCCCTTACTTCGCGTTACATGCGAGGCCCCGAATGTGGCAACCAGGCCAGCAAGATAAAGAGACGAAGTGAACATAGTGAGTAGCTGGTTGTCGTATTTGCAATTTTGCAGTAGTCTGTTTCACGCAAGTGATGCTGCTTTTGTCGGTAGACATGTGGAAAAAACTTCTCGAGGAAATTGTCCATGGATGTTACACCGCCTGTTACACATCCAAAAAGCCCCAATTAGTTTTCAAAATGTCAACAATTTTCTAGATTTTTAAGCTCCACCTACAGCCTAAAGCTACTTTTGCACAAATAAATCATAGTGAAATTTTTGTAGAGACAGTGAGATATTTTGGAGTGAAGTAATTGTGCAAATAACAAGTCATTAAACATCAAATTGCTGGATTGAAATGTTCAAATTTTGAATCATTTCGCCTGAATTAAAATATTTGTGTTTGTCTCATCATAATCCAACAATTGTTGAAAGCAATTGTATGGACATTTAATACAGAATGGGTACATTTAATACAAAATGGGGAATTCTGAGAATAGCAGAGTTCCCTTTCAGAGCAAAAGCTACTACGTCATGCGCACATGGGGAGATTCTGAGAATCGCCCCACCACCCGGCGATTCTCAGAATCGCCCCATCCAGGGCTGGAATTTGACTTACGGTGTAAATTTCTACACATCAAACTTGTCCTATATATCACTGACCCGTCATATTGACATTTAATTTGGGATTGGAACCGTCCAAATCTATATTACCTAGCACCAACAAAGGTAACGCCATGTAGGCTACTAATGTTTAATATGTATCTGGTATCTAGTTTTGTTTGCTTCTTTCCCACCTTGGATTCTAGCAAGCGAATTCATTAACATGGCAACCATAGAAATTGACAAAATTAGGGTACAGTGGTTGCGGTGTGTGTTAACTGTGGATTAAATGGTCACCCTCTAGTCATAACTGCCGCTTAGATGGTTACTTGCACTTGATGACCGAATAAAAGTTGCAACGGGATTAAACTGATAGGTTATAGGATCTAATTTCCTACTCAACCTTGGAGAGAGGCACAAATTGATTAGCTTTTATCACAGGGGAGCACAAGTTCATGCCTAATCCTGTAGAGCCACCCATTGATTCTCTCAATCAGGGCGACAATTCTTCCAGGCTCATTAATGGTAACACATTTTTTGAAAGTCACGGTATTTCTTCTTTACAATTCTTATCATTCTCATAATTGTGTCTCTATTTCAAAGAATCCTTTTGAGCCTCAGTCATAAGTATGCTCGGTACTAGGTTTCTTGAATAAACAGTAAACATGCTTGAAACGCTGAATGGAAATCACAGTAAACATGCTTGAAATGTCGAATGGAAATCACTTGAAATCTCTGTCTTCACAATCCTTGGGATGTAGGGAGTCTATTATCAGTTCCTTTGGTCTAAGATAGCTCATAATTTGAATTTCCTTTTATCAATTCCTTTTGTCTAAGATATCTTTATTATGACATAAGACGCATAACTTAAATTGTCGTTTATCTTATTGGAACTGAAAGCCTCTAAATTCTTGCCATCTAAGATGTTGTTTACTACGAATAATGTAAATTATTTATTAGTGTGGAGTAAAGGACATGAAGAAATTGATGCAATGCAAGGGGAAATTTACCGAACCTGGAAACATGGAAAATAATCAAGTCGAGCATTTGTTTGAATAGCTAAAGAAATTAAGGGAAAGAAAAGCATTTGAATTGGCATTGGATCCCAATTGGCATGGTGGAAACTCCAAAAGATAATCTAGTTCTTTGCATAACAAATACCACTTATATTAAAAGGAGTGTGATAGAATCATGGAATAATTGTAATATAATTAATGGTTGTGTAACATGGACACTTAAGGTGTGCACCACCATATATGGTTGGAAAGTATGGTGGTTTCATTGAGGATATTGGGAGTATTTATGTCTAGGTCACATGTGGATTCAATGTGGATGTTACATGTGAAACTTATAAGTTAACTTGGGGTAAGGATGTAATTTTGGTTGTAGTGACTCAATTTTTTTTGGGTGAAAACGGTTATTTTTTGGTTCTCCTATAAAATTGATTATTGGGCATTAAAAATTGTGATTGGTGTATCTAATGTCTTTCTTGTAATAGGATCTCCTTGGTAGAGTTATTACCCAGATGTTTTAGTGTAGCTCATTTTCTATGTGGTGTCCCATTATTCTTCTTCTATTAATGGTTGAGAAAAGGTCAAATTAGAAAAATGTATAGTATTTCTTAGGCTTTTGCAGCTCGTTATATTTTCAATATGCTTGTTTAGCATGAAGGTATTTTATAGAAATATTGGTGTTTAGCTTGAAGGTATTTCATCTAAATATTGAGCTTAACATGTTAGTCGACTAATTTCATTATATACACAATAGTAAAAAAGGACTTGATAAAGAATTTGAGAGATGATTTGTTTTAAGTATAAAAGTCATTGATGTATAAAAAAAGTCCCCTCCTTTATACATCTTACTAGAAACAAAATCAAAATATATATCAATTATTGCAACATGTATTATTTTTTTCCCTAAAAAAAATCATTATATTTCATATCGAAATATATGTTGTGTTGACTCTTAGGTCCTAAAAAAATAAAAACCTAGTTCATTGGACCATATAATTAGGAAATCAAAACATACTCGGCTACCATTAGAGCAGTTTAACTGTAACAAATAAACCTCATAATGTGTTATATCAAAAGTATGGTTGTATGCTATATCGAAACAAATAAACCTCATACTGTGTTATATCAAAAGTATGGTTGTATGCTATATCGAAACACATGCTAACTTGGGAAAAAATAAGGCACTCTTTTAGGGAGATTAATGAAAGTTGAAATGCAAGAGTAGTTGACACCCACAAATTTGGGTAGAACATAAAATGAAGGGCATGAAAAATTCAAAAATGTCATCAAATTTTCATTTGATGGGCATAGGGGATTTGAAATTCCAAGCCTGGCCCCATCTGCTACGAATCGCCCCAAACAATGCTTATTGGGCATCCAATACGATATTAAGTGGAGAAATCCCAGAACAGGAGTTCCTCTTCCTCCTCAGAGACTAATACCTGTATATTGAACTGTGCATATAGATCAAAATCTATATTCATAAGCGAACTGGTAATTAATAGTTGTTTGTCACTGAGAGTGTTTGTACTGGTTGGCAGATCAAAATCTATATCCATAAGTGGGCTGCCAGAGCCCACAATAAGCTGACCTTCCTTCTCGCTCATTTTCAGGGCAGTTGAGCCATGTGGCTACCTCCCGACATATTTATGTCGGCGTTAGCTCATCAGACAATATGGAGCCACCAAATTGTCCTGTTCGATGAAAATTTGCAGCAATGCATGAATCTAATCGTGAGGTAAATGCTCTAATTGTGGGCAGAATCTAATCGCGAGGCAAATTCAATTTTAAATTGGAGGAAGAGGCATCTCAAGTTCAGTGCAGCCACCTTTACCATGGTATGGCAGGTGTGGGTTTGATAATTGATGGTATGGACCAGAAGAAAACACTTTTACCACATTTTTTTCGCACACCCAAAAATTTACAGGAGGAAAATTTTATTCAGTTTCACTTGGTCAGTTGTATGGTCTTCAATGGGAAAATGTTGCCAAGGGTGTACTTTACAGCTCCAAATATTCATAATGATGCAAATCTGACCATAAACAAAATTCATGATGTGATTTCTCATTGGTCTGGTAATCTTCCTGAAGTTTTGTATCTACAATTGGACAACACTTGCCGTGAAAACAAAAATCAAGTTGTTTTTGGATATCTAAACTTGCTTGTTGAATTGAGAATTTTTCAAAAGGTAAAGGTTGGTTTCCTTCTTGTTGGGCACACTCGTGACCATATTGATCAGATGTTCAGTCGTTTTTTAGTCACATTGAGGAGGAAGGAAGTTGGGAGATTGCCATCACTAATTGAATGTATTAAGAAATCATACATGCCAGAGCCTACTTTTGATGTGTTGGAAGAAACTCTTGACATGTGAAGGTTTATTCTAGGATCATATGGTGAGGGGAAATGCATTGAACAACTTAATGAGGAAAGAGAGATGTATATTGATTCTAGAAGATCTCGTGCACAACGTGAAGCCATGGAAGACCTTTACAGGGGTTCAGTACAGGATATTAGGGAGGGTTGCGTGATTGCTGTGCTAGCAGATGGAGATCCCAATGGCTATCCATTCTGGGTTGCTAAAGTTATAAAGGTCTTTACAGAAAATGAGGATGTTACAAGTGTTGAAGTACATTGGTATGCCACAAATACACACCCATTCAATGGTGTGTATAAGCCAGAGATGGTAGTTGACAAAAAAAATGGCGGAAAGAGAAAAATAAAGGGTACAAATATAAATCGCCGCCGCACAGACATATTAAAATTGGAGGATGTTGACATACTTGTTTATGACTTCAATTTAACAAAGAGAGGAATTCTTCACTTCAAGACGATAGAGATTCTGAAAAGGTTGTTACAAGAAGGAATAGTGTTGAGATGGGAGTCTGCTAAAACCAATCATAGATCTAGAATAATTTTGAAACCTGAAATGTTGGGCATGCATGTGGACTCAGATGGGGCACTAGTTGATGAAAGAGAAGAATATGGAACATCTTCGTCAGCATCCAGTCACTCATCTGAAGATGTGAATTATGATGGTGTGCAAGAAAATATGAGTGATTTTGAATAATTGTTTAAGACAGTTTATATAACTAATGTATGCATCATATCTTAAAATAAAATTAATGATTTCCATATGGTGTTAAATGAGAAGTTATGAGGCAATTTTTATGTTGTTGGATTATATGTCTTAATTATGATAATTTTTATTGTTTAAAATATCTACAATGCAATATTAAATTAGAGATATAATGTATGTTTTATTCAATATACAAATAATGACTTTGGAATTCATTTGGTGATGTCATTTGTTCATAATGTCATGGTTTTTTAATTTTATAGTTGAAAAAATTTCAATTTATTTTGTATCTAGCATGTTATGGTTGAGAACATGTTGAATTTTTAATTACGAAAGAAAAATGATATTCTACCAAAAACATTAATGTGTTTTTTTCCTCATAAACAACTTTGTTTGGCACATAAAAATTTTGTTTTACTCGCATTTTTCAAAAAGTTTGAAAATTGAGCCTAAAAAAAGAAAATCATCATTCCAGTATCATCACTTTTTCATTTTGAAGCTATATTTTGCACGAAAATTTCGTAGTAAATTTCATAGTCACTGCCATTTTTAAAATATGTTCAAAATTGACCCCTAAAAAATAAAATCATCGTTCCAGCATACACACTTTTCATTTTTAGCATTGTTTTTGATGTTTTTCGGGGTTTTTTGGTCAGATTTCCCGTTTTGAGTTTATAGTTCCCGTTTCAAAGTTTACATTGTTCTCAAATGTCGTGGATGATCCGGATTTAAACAGGAACACAACAAAATACAAAGATAACCATATACACAGAGATGCAGCGGTAATAATACTTCATTTCATTAATGTAAAATACTGAAATATGCTTACAGACAGAAATGGAAATAAACCAACTAGGGCGATGGTAGCTTATCTTTGAGAAGAGATGCAGCGGCTACATGCCTCTGAACTATGTTACAATGAGGCTAGAAGGCCTATTTATTGTTGAGAAACAATTGAAAACCCTTAACATCCCAAAACCTAACCCTAGAAGATGAAACGCCAAATTGTGGGACCCATTTGGGTAAATTGGTACATTAATTTCCCGAGGTCGTAACTTTGGCACCCGATCTCCATTTGATGCGTATAATAGCTCGTTAGAAAGATCTACCCGAGAACTATAACTTTGGGAAGAGAAACATCGGTCCATGGACCTATGTTTCTCCCAGATTTCCCAAAAAAACATCTTTTAGGGCCTCAAAACGGCTCCGGAAGTTCAAGACCTGAAAAACTACCAAAAATAGTAAATTGTGCTACAATTACAGAAACTGAAAAACTGAAAGAGATAGTTGTGGGGGTCCAAGTGGGATAGGTAGGTGGCCACCAACATCCACCTGGATCATTCCTCCCCCCTTAAGAAGCAATGGTCCCCATTGCATTGAGTTCCTCCATCTATTGAACTTGGTCCCTGGTGAGCTATTCTGCAATCTCTGATTGAGTCCAGTAATGGTGGGAAGCATTGTCGAGGGCATTCCACATTGAACACTTGATGAAATCGAAGGAATGGAGGAACGTTGTGCTTCAAAGCATTATTTCCCACAGCCTTGGTAATGGTGTAAGGACCATGTCAGTGTGGTCGGAGCTTCTGATGGGCTCTTGTAAGGCGTTCTTTCTACAGATGCAACTAAACTTTGTTGCCCTCCTGAATCTTGTGTGGTACCCCTATGGGTGAGGAGAAGTTGTTCCTGTGTTCTTTCATGACCGTATCCCCTTGTTGTTGTCGTTGCTGCATGGAGGAACACCTCGCGGGGGTCATGGATGTGGCAAAAATATTCCCCTTACCTTGGGAGCGAACTAGACAGAAAATGAATTTCCTAGTTTGGGAGATGAGCTTGCTTCCTTTCTTAGTAGCGATCAAAGAGGTGGCAGTAGGTGGGGCTACCTCCAGTATCCTGTACAATGAATTATCCAAAGAAATAATGACAGCGTGAGGCCTTGACTCATACACAGCATGTCGCCTCCACAAGTATGGTTGGCCTAATAATACATCACAAACATCTAGAGGTGTAACATCACACAATACCTCGTCTGTGAACGGCTTGATGTTGTAGGGAAGGCGGCACTGCTGGCGAACTTTGAGATCTCATCCTTCATGAAGCCACCCGGTACTGTACGGTTGCGGGTGTGGTGTAGTCGGTAGGACTAACTGCTTCACGACCTCTGTTGAGATGAGGTTCTTTTGGCTGCCACTATCAATAATGAATTGCAGCGGCGAACCCTTCACCCACATCTGTGAGTGGAAAAGAAGCTCCCCCTCTTCTGGATCCTTGAGCTCATTCTTCTGGATCTTGGCTGTGGCAACAGTGGCGTTGGGCTCCACGTCAATGATCTACTTCCCTTTGCCATTCCTCTTGTCGGGTTTTGACTCAGGGTCGGAACATGCATCTGATTCGGAAGCCTTCAACTCGGCCACTAGCGACTGCTTGGTCCGGCACTCACTTGTGTTGTGAGTGGGGCTCTTGTGGAACTCACACCACTTTCCTGTGTCCTTCTTCGACTTCGTCGTGTTGTTCTTTTCTTGCGGCTTCGACGGGTTGTCTTGGGTCACCTCGCCTTGGCTTTGTCCTTTGGTCTTCGGATTCACAAATCCAAAGTCTTACTTCTTTTGTGTAAGCTTCTACTCGATCTTGACGCCATATCTGTATGTCGTGCCGAGAGAGGAGATGTTCAGGAACTCCATCTCTTCCTGGATGTATCTGTGTAGGCAACCACGATATTTTAGAACCAGATGCAGCTCAGAATCTTTGATACCCAACTGTGTGTGAAGGATATGAAAAAAGTTTGTGAACTCTGGCACATCTTGGTCCCTTCCCTGCCGCAGCGTGGTCCACTTTATGTATTTGTCCTCATAGCTTTTGACAGGGTAGTACTGCTCCTTGACGGCATCCCGGAATGAATCCCAAGTGGGTGCAGCTAAAAATAGTGAGCCCGTACTTTCATTCTTCTACTTGCAGTAGGTTTCCCACTAGTCCTTGACGTGGGGGGCTACTTTCAGAAAAGCGAAAACAATATTTTCCCAACTCGAAAATTCATGAACAGAGAAATAACCCTCTAGTAGATTTAACCATTTATCTACGGAATCTACATCTATCTGACCCTCGAATATGGGGATTTCAAAATTAACTTGTACCTTAAATGGCGTGGCGTTTCCAGAGTAGCTATTGGAAGCCGATGTGTCGCCTCTAGGTAGCCGTTGAAGGATCTGGGCAAATTTGTCCATCATCGCATTCCTTTGTCGCTCGAGGGCTTCTTTGAGCAACATTTTAATAGGATCTCCTACCCCCTCGTATTTCTTTTCATCCGCCATGTGAGGCCGTCAGGATTTGCGAGGCTGGTCTTGTAAAGGTTCGACCAGTTCAAGCCATAACTCCTTATATCCCAACCGCGTTGGGGACATGCAAAGAAAAACAGAGAAAGAAGCAAACCACTCTGATACCACTGATCCGGATTTAAACACGAACACAACAAAATACATAGATAACCATATACATAGAGATGCAGCGGAAATAATACTTCATTTCATTAATGTAAAATATTGAAATATGCTTACAGACAGAAATGGAAATAAACTAGCCAGGGCGATGGTAGCTTATCTCTGAGAAGAGATGTGGCGGCTACATGCCTCTGAACTATGTTACAATGAGGCCCGAAGGCCTATTTATTGTTGAGAAATAATGGAAAACCCTTAACATCCCAAAACCTAACCCTAGAAGATGAATGCCAAATTGTGGGCCCCGTTTGGGTAAATTGGTACATTAATTTCCTGGGGTCGTAACTTTGGCACCCGATCTCCGTTTGACGCGTACAATAGCTTTTTAGAAAGATCTATCCGAGAAATATAACTTTGGGATGAGAAACATTGGTTCATGGATCCATGTTGCTCCCAGATTTCCCAAAAAATGTCGTTTAGGGCCTCAAAACGGCTCCAGAAGTTCAGGACCCAAAAACTGCTAAAAATAGTAAATTGTGCTACAATTACGGAAACTAAAAAACTGAAAGAAACAGTTGTGGGGGTCCAAGTGGGATAGGTGGGTGGCCACCAACATCCACCTGGATCATTCCTCCCCCCTTAGGAAGCAATGGTCCCCATTGCGTTGAGTTCCTCCATCTGTTGAACTTGGTCCCTGGTGAGCTGTTCTGCAATCTCTGATGTGTCCAGTAATGGTGGGACGCATGGTCGAGGGCATTCCACATTGAACACTTGGTGCAAGAAAAGGAATGGAGGAACGTTGTGCTTCAAAGCATTATTTCCCATAGCCTTGGTAATGGTGTAAGGACAATGTCGACGTGGTCGGAGCTTCTGATGGGCTCTTCTAAGGCGTTCTTTCTGCATATGCAACCAGACTTTGTTGCCCTCCTGAAGCTTGTGTGGTACCCCTGTGGGTGAGGATAAGGTGTTCCTGTGTTCTTTCATGACCGTATCCCACTTTTGTTGTTGCTACTGCGTGGAGGAACCCTTCGTGGGGGTCATGGATGTGGCGACAATCTTCCCCTTACCTTGGGAGCGAACCAGATAGAAAATGAATTTCCTAGTTTGGGAGATGAGCTTGCTGCCTTTCTTAGCAGCGATCAAAGAGGTGGTGGTAGGTGGGGCTACCTCCAGTATCCTATATAATGAATTATCCAAAGAAATAATGACAGTGCAAGGCCTTGACTCATACACAACATGTCGCCTCCACAAGTATTGTTGGCCTAATAATACATCACAAACATCTAGAGGTGTAACATCACACAATACCTCGTCTGTGAAAGGCTTGATGCTGTAGGGAAGGTAGCACTGGTGGCAAATTTTGAGATCTTTTCCTTCATGAAGCCACTCGATATTGTACGGCTGCGGGTGTGGTGTAGTCGGTAGGCCCAACCGCTTCACGACCTCTGCTGAAATGAGGTTCTTTTGGTTGCCACTATGTTATAGAAATATTTGGGCACTTCAACCCCAGTCACATATGTCGATAAACCAAGGGCTCTTTAACCCCTAAAATTTTTGTTTCATACCCTAAAGGATCATGGTCAACTAATTACATCATTTCCCAGAAATTCCACCTGAAAAACCACTCAGAACTGGCCAAAACTGGACCATACTGACTGCTCCATGGTCAAGGCGCGATGCATACTGGCTACTACACTAGCCATGTGTGATGCACACTAAAGAGGCCTTCTGTAGGGTGCGATGAGCGAGAATGGACAAATGGCAGAGATAGTTTGCTAAGTGGAAACTCATGGAATCTTCTAGAAACTTCTCCCATGACACTTGCCTCTCTGAATTCGCCCAGGGATGAGTAAGAGATTAATGAAATCTCCAAGTGGAACCAAGAACTATCAGTGGAATGACACTAAGCAAAAACCCAGAGCTGACTCACACCCTTGCAAGACATCTATAAATGGATCCCTCATCTGAGAGATCTAGAGGCTAAAAGTTTGTAATTTGCAAGGAAGTGTTGTTGGTTTATCTTTGAGAAGAGACATTGTATTGTTGGGTGATCTTGCTTTTCATGAGGTGAAGAGGACTTTGATGCTGGGAGGATGATGTTGGATCAGACATCTGGGTTGTAATCCTCTCTTCTACTATTAAAAAAGTTCTTTGAGTTTTCCTCCATATAATTGGGTATTTTTTAATCTTGTTATTTGTGAATGCAATTGTATGGTCAATGTATTTCTGATTCTGCAATGTTTATGATATTATAGATCGAGATGCTTTGATGGTGTTTTGTTACTTTGACTCTACAGGAATTCTCTAAAGCGGGACAAGTAGGAGAGGAGTTGCAAACTCTATCAAGGGAGAGAGAAATCAAGCAAGGACCCAAACAGAAGATCCAGGTTGGTCCCCTTTGCTTCTCTCTTATCTATCATACATAAAGGAAATCACAAATTGCTTTGATTGTTTGTTTCTAAGATAACTACCTGTCTTAGTGGGACTAGCATATCGAAAATACACTAGTTTTCCCAAAAAGAAAATGGCGACTCCACTGGGGATCGAATAGTTTGTTTGTTTTTTATTCTTGTTTACTTTATAAACTACTAACGGAGCCTGAAGTTAGCCAAATAGCCTTCTAACCGCCTTTGCTATGCAATTGCGAAGTAGATGAATGCTGCTTCAGTCAATCTCTAGGTTGGTTAATGAAATAAACATATGACTTAAAAGCATTCTAAGCACCCTTGTGGTAGCTCAATAGCCTCCTAAGATCATACCCCTGTACTTTGTTCTTTACTGTTCATAATAGCTTAGCCTAAATCCCTGAACTCAGCTGCAAATTTGACCAAAAACCCAACTCAGTTTCTCTCCCTGGGCCATCGCACTATATGTAACTGGAAACCAATATGCATCACACCTCCCGTGTGTAGCAGGTGAGATGAATCCCTGTTTCTGTGAAGCACGGGTGTGATGACTGAGTAATCATATTTCTCTCCTTGAAATTTGGGTTTTTTGTCCTTGTTTTCAGCTCTCTTTAGTTTTTTTGCTGCTTATGATCAGTATCTCATTGCTAAAGCCTCATTCCTTTACATAATTCAACCTCCATTGATTAGGATTAGTGAATGTTTTTATGTATTTGTCCATCATTTGCAATCCTTAGTCAAAAGTAGCTTAATCGAACTGTCGTTTTGATGCAAAAAGTGTCGTAACTGTCATTTTGAGTCAAAAATAAGAGTGTCGTAAAGTCTTCCTCCTCTAGATAGTCGATTGTAATTTTGTCATTGTATTTGATTTGAATTGTTAATATTTGAAGTGTTGAAAGCAGTTTTCTATTCGAAATCGAAAAGTGTCGTTATGTCTTCCTTTCATTTTGAAAAGAAATTGTCGAAATGTCGCTTTGAAGAAAATATTTCAGATCTATACTCAGTTTTCCTTTTTGGCATTTCTCACATTAAGGGAACAAAAAACAAATACATGCATTTGCATTTGCATTTAGACAGTGTGCGAAAAATGATTTAGGAAAAGTGCATTTAGTGTGTGCTCTTTGCTCTCTGTTTGAAAGAATCGTAATCTTCCTTCCTTAGTAGCTAGGATTTTCATTGCTAAAAATAAACAACAATTGTTTATCATTTTAGATTGCATATTTAGGAATTTTACATCTACATCACATGGTGAACCTTGAAAGAAAAACTTCTAAGCAAGATCAACTCTAAAATAAATTTCAATGAACATAAAAACGCTTTGGAACCTAACGCAACACATCTAGAAGTCTAGGCTAGAGATGTGTTCCGGCGTCGTAAAACCTGGTAACTATCGTTTTCATCAAAGGTTGGGTGATTCCTCCTCTTTGATACTACAAGTGCTAGTATGGACTTGTGCTCCCCATACTGTCGAGTATATATTGGGAGACCTTTATTCATAGGAAGCCGTGTCTTCTGCCCTATCAATCGCAATGCACTGAGCACAGCATTCGGGAAGATTGACTGTCGTACATAAGTCCTTGGTAATTTCTCTTTAATTTATCACCAAGGTGTATTTTCTTTAATTTCTCTTTAATGTATCACTTCAGGGTCATTAAAAATCGAAGGAGACTAGAGTCATCTTTAGCTTTTTCTCGACTCTTAAAAATTGAAAAAGTAAAGTTGTGTCAAAGCGTCATTAAAATTTATTAAATTCGGAATAACATCCCTATTCCTTCGTTGATCTTAGGTAGAGTTAATGGAGTCTACCAATCATGGAATCCCTCTTGAGGGGATTCCTAGCCCTTTGACTTCTTGGGGAAATATTGGTGCTCCTCATATGGCCACATTGTCTCTGCCAGGTCTGACTATTTGCCTGCCAGTATGGCTATTCTCAACCTCTATCGTTCAAAATACCGTGATTCCTCCATAATCAAATCAACCTCCAGTTGATCCTAAAGTTGACCCTTTGCCTTCTTTCTCATTTGTTTCTCCCTCCCCCTCTTCCTCTTCACTTGGTGAAAGTATTGGTACTAGTAACCAAGTGGTTAAGAAGAAGAAGAAGAAGAAGCCAACTCAGCAAGGGGGAAATCGAGCAACCATTGCGTCGAATACAACATCTAATGAAAATCCATTCGTTAAGCCACACAAATTCAAATATCCATGCATAATCTGTGCGGAAGACCATTTTCATTGAAATTGTCCTTATTTTCCTTGGATCTTGAAAGAATGGTCTTCCCGTTCACATCGTCCGATGTCATCAACCGTTGGTGATCATGTTGGTAACACTCCATCAACTAGTAATAGTGAAGTTCATGGATAGAAAAGAAAGGTCAAAGTTCCATGTAGGTTATGTGAAGGTATACACCCCTTTCACCTTTGTCCCTATCTAGATGAAGCCAAAAGAGTGTTGGATAACCATCCTGCTTCACCTCAGCGACTTCCATCTGAACTATCTCTAAATCCTTCACTAGTTGATGAGCTGACTGACCAAAATCAACTGTCAGTCAAAACCACTCTCTCTGAAAGTGAATCCTATGAGTCTATACCTGACCAAAATCAACACGTCAAGGTAACAGTTGACCCAATTTCACCTTAAGATGATCGGACTTTTCCCGAAGAGAGTAAAAATGATACAACTCAAGTTCTTTTTGTTTCCTCAGATTCAAACGAGCTTGGGGGTAGTCCACCTGTTCCACCCAAACAGGAGGAAAATCCTCCAATTCTTGTAACTCAAGGGGTTAATTCTCCCATTTCTATGGTACCCCCTCCAAGCAATCTAGTCACTTCCTTTGATTGGAATCAACTGGCAGGATACTGCCTTCCTTCTTATGTGCCTTTCCAGATCATAGTACAAGTATGTAATATGATTGCATCCGGCATTATTATAGATGAAGGTGCATCAGTGAGTATCTTTTCCTCAACTGCCTAGCAAGCGCTCAGTTCGCCACCGCTTGTGCCTGTTACACAGAATCTGTTGGGCTTTAACAAAGGAACCAGTCGACCATTAGGGTTCCTTCCTCAATTACCTATCACTTTGGGAGGAAAAACCGTTTACCTGAATGTGATGGTAGTCCCAGGACCTTTAGATTACAATTTACTTCTTGGGCGTGATTATGTTTATCACATGGGAGTTATTGTTTCAACACTCTTTCGAGTGATTTGTTTCCCGCATGAAGGCAAGATTGTCACCATTGATCAGCTTTCATTTCCCGATCCAAATATGGCTCCTAGTCAACCATCTTCCTTAAATGGTCCTTTTATACCAATGGTATCATCCCTGCCACAGGTTAATTATGTGGCAACCTCTTCCATACCTACATCATCTGACGATCAATTCAGTGATGTTGTACATTATATACTGGGGGCATTGGAACCAGATCTTTCCTTCATGACCCCTTATTAGTTGTGATCAAAGGTCGCTGGAGGACAGTTCGTACTCTTGTGTCAACCTCGTTAAAAAATGAAACAAGTTCCAAGTTGAGTCTCTAAATCAACCTTCATTCCATCCACCTAATTACCACGAGTAGTCCGGTGAATGTAACGAAGCTTAGGGGCATGCACCCTGGTCTGCTTCAGCAGATGAACCCAACTGAAAAGATAGATTTCCTTTTAGATTATGTGATTGGTCTAAAACACCATTTCCTTGTAGGTTATGTGATCAGTCTAAAACAACCATTTCCTTGTAGGTTATGTGATTGGTCTGAAACACCATTTCCTTGTAGGTTATGTGATTGGTTTGAAACACCATTTCTTCGTAGGTTATGTGATTGGTCTGAAACACCATTCACCTTTGTCCACTATGGGGACAAATCCAAGGAAGTGTTTTTGTCTAAACCGCTGATAGAAACAATCCTGCTTAACCGCAGTGACTTCCATATGGTTACCTGGAGACTCTCCTTTTCTCAATGCCTGGGGACATGCAAACCTTTTTATGCAAGCGAAAAATGACCATTTTCAGTTCTTAACTTTTTAGTTTTTTAGCTTTTAGTTTGGTCATTTCTAGCCTACGTAAAAAGGCAATGAGCATATGTTATCGTAGAGTTCAAGCTCACTAAAAAATGAACCTACTAATAAGAGACATCTTTGACTACTACCGAGCATACTTTCCGCAAGGTTCGAGCTCATCGCTAAAAAATGAACCTGCACTCACATGAGCAATGTTATCGTATAGTTCAAGTTCGTTAAAAAATAAACCTACCAATGAGCAATGTTTCCGCGAGGTTCAAGCTCGTTAAAAAATAAACCCGCCTGTGAGCATAGTTTCTCCTGGTTCAAGCTCATTAAAAAATAAATCCACCGTCGGTGAATAACCTTTGTGATTGCCCTGCTATCAGCCTTTTGAACCTTGGTTTTGTTCCTACCGTCACCTCCATTATTTTGGCTGATCATACGCTTCCACTTGATTTTTTACCCTTTTGAGGAACAGTTGCAACGAGTGGTCCTATTAGCCACCCTCTTCACACTACCATGTTTTGAGAAGTTCCAAGCTTACCTGGAACCAGTTTCTACCCAAAACACCACTCGTTCCTCAAAAATGAGTCTCTTTTAAACTCTTTTTAGACTTGTTAAATATAAAAATATTGTCGAACTATTGGCCTTTCTAGCTCGTTAAAGTAAAGGGAAGCGCCATCCCTCCTATACATTTTAATCTTTTTGGACCTGAGGGGTTATTAAACAAAAGGATTGAGCGCTTGTCTTTTTCGGATCGTTGAAGCGATCGAAAAGTCATCCCTTTCATATTATTTTATACTTTTTCAGACTTAATGGATTATGCTACTATAAAGGACTGTTGGAGTTTCCTTTTCGTCCCTTTTCAAACTCTCTAACATGAAAAGGACCGAGTTATCTTTGTCGTTAATCTCGTTAAAATAACAATGGCAAACTTGTCCATCCGGATAAGAACGAGTTTCACTGTCGCTAGGCTCACTAAAACATAGCTACAGGTTTTCCCGAAGGGCAAATTATAGAACAAGCATATGTTATCCTCCTCAAGCTTGAAAAAAATAAAGAGGTACTTGTTATACTCCTATAGTTATAGGTGTCATATTTCATGATTGACTGGTTGAGCTCTGTAATATGTTCATCCTTTCCTTGCTATAAAGGTTTCCATATTATCAAAAAATTAAAAAAAATTAAAAATGTAAAGAGGGTATACCCTAAAAGAAAAATCAAAGGGTGGAAAAAATAAATGGTCAAAAGAAAAAATGAAAAGAAATGAACCCCAAAAAAGATAGACCAGGAAAGTGTGCAAGTCCAAATGCCACTACTTTTTCATTTCCTGCAAATAAGCATTGTGTGCAGCTTGTTGAACTTCATGCCACAATGGATGAATGGCCAAACAGCTTAATCTTGGCCAGTTCATGTTTGAATTTCATGTTTTAGAGATAGAGAATAAAATCTGTCCAAACTATTTAATCTTGGCAGATAAGTAGATAGGTAGAGAAGCAAAGGAGCTCAACAGTTTAATTTGAGCCCTTGGAAGAAATAAGTGCAGACTTAGGTAGGCTTACCATGTAAAGAAAAGGAAAGTTGAAAAGGGTTTGCCAGTCTAAGTGCACCCAAAGAAAGAGGAGAAAAAATGTTAGGCAAAGTAGGCATGGTAGGTAGATTGGTGTTGCAGAAACATACTTGTGATGGATCAGATCTCTCAATGTGTTAACTTTTGTTCCTATCACAGGTGCAGTGGCAAATATTTCTCTTGGAGCAGCTCAAGCGAGGAATGAATAACTCCCCTCATACTGTTTCCCCAATCATTTACTAATTTCCCCCTCAGATATTAAGATCTGCTTAATATCACTAAGCCATCTCCTTCCATTTCATCCATTGCCTAAGTAAAAACCCCATTTTACTTAGGAAATTTGTATAAAAATCACATAAACCCCTTTTTTTACCCTAAGCCTAAAGTTTTTAACTTAACGCTTATTTTTAAATCATTTTTCATGTTAATTTTAACTTTATTATATAACTCCCGTGTAAAAATCATTTCCCAAATTCACGTATTATATAAATATGTTAAAAAAACCCCATTATTAATATCCCGCCCCCGGTTGAAATATAACCATAAGCGAGTTTTATGGGATTATTAAGTTCATTTGGAGCTTAATAAAAACCTTTCTCCCCGCGTGCATCAAGGGTTAATTAACCTCTGGTTAATTAATAACCTAACCAATCACCCCGCAAACCAATAAAATCGCTCCCGATACCATTATAAAGCATTATTTCAATGCCGGTCCCGCGCATTAAAACTCCGCCACTTTCCGTGAGCGTCCACCGTTAGATCAACCATCGCACATCAGACGACTGATAACCATTTCGCAACCCATCTTTCTGCCGTTGTTTAACTCCCGTTGACCTCGTGTCATGGACACGCGGCGCCTGCCCGCTATGTTCGTTGCCCCTCCACCCGAAACCGCCCAAGCCTAAAAGCGGTGCGGGCAAAACCACTTACTGCCTTCCCCCTGCTGACGTCATCCGCCGACGTCAGCTGTCCTTTGCTGATGTCACCCTGCCACATCACCTTCTGCTAACGTCACTTGCCACGTCACCACCACATCACTACCACGTCATTTGTCCTCTACCCCCCGCTGATGTCATCCGTCCTTCGAATCAAATTTTCCCGCCAAAAATCATTTTTGTTCAATAAAAAGGGAAAAAGTCAGTTTTTGCTATGTTTTTTGCATATCGCGCTCCAGGCATTAAAAGCGACCAAAATCAAATGTTCCCAGTCCTCGACCGCCTCCGACCAGGAAAAAGCTCCATCAACGAGCTCGGCCTCAACAAACCTGCCATTTTTCAGTTTTTCTTCCTCTTAGACAGTTGAAAGCAAACAGAGGAATTTCCAAGCTCGCGGAAGAGAGAAATGAAGATATACATGATATTTTGTTACCCTAGCTAGTGGAAACATGCAGAAACATGAATTGTAGAGGAAAAGAGGTGTAAAGACACGTTGCAATCTTATTTGTTTTCAGACAGCGGTGAGCAGAAGTCAAAACACATTAAAGAGTATCAGATCAAGCTTTAAAGAGTATTAGGGCAAAATTAAAGGCAAGTCAAGTCAGAATCAAAGAGTATCCAAATCGATAAGAAGAAGCAGTTCAGAATTTAAGAGTGCACTTAAGACAGGCAGATGCGCAGGGCTACTACAGGATAGCTGCAAGCCGAACCCTAAAGCCTGCCTCCAGCACAACATAAGTTAGTTGTTTCTACTTTGCTTGTAAATTATTTTAGGTTAAACTTAGATATTATCTCATAGCTTTTATGAGATATCTGTTGTACATATTTTTTTGTATAAATAACCCCTTCATCAGAGTTTTGAAGAGGTTGGGTATGTGTAGATTTTCTAGACTTTGTTGTAAATACTGAAACTTTGGAATAAAGAGCTGTTGGAAATAAATTGTTGTCTAGTCTACTGGATGAAGAATTGATGCAAAGGACTTGTCACATAATTCTTGAATCAAAATCCGGATCAATAAGTCCCTTATATATTATGTTTTATAGTTTTCTGAGTTTTTATATCATCTATGTTTCATAATCTGAATGATAAAGAAAAAGATTAATTCAGAATTTGCTTGATTGCACTCTGTTTTCAGTGTTTATTATTCTCTGTGTTTTCTTCAGAATTAGTATAAACAGTGAATTCTTAATTGCTCTTGTTTCCTGATTCTCTCATATTGTATATTTGATAAAGAATTCTTAACTGCTCTTTGTCAGTAAGCATCCATTTTCCCTCTTTCAATATGTTGAAGGATTCTTAACTGCCCTTCATCCATTTGAGCCCATTCCACCTGTTTTCAACTCTTTAATTGTTCCATGTTTGACTACCTTGCTCTGTGATGCCATCCTCTGTAAGAAACCAAATCCAGAAAGCCATCTCTTTTGACTCCATCATACACAATGGACTGAACTATTCTATTTTACCTCACTGTTTTATTGAATCTCACCACCCAAACTCAAAACAAAACCCTTGAACTTCATAGCTAGCCTAATACCTTTAAAAAACAAAGCTAAATCATAAATAGAGAGCCCTCTCTCGATACAGATTGGCTAGATTCTATATCTAAAATATTGGTCTGTGGTTACCTCGGTTGTATTCCCTTTCTTACAACTTTTGGGAACAACCTGAGTGATAACAGTACTGGTCAGCAATGACTGGGGAAAAAGGGAGGAAAACTTGAAGAATTTTATTGGTAGCAGGTCGCTCTTGAACATGACACTTTCACTCCATCACCATGATTGAGTCGAGTTGGGTTATTCCGCTCACCGGTCATATCACCATTGGTCCTCCGTACCATCCATCTTTTGGGGTTAACGCTACCAATCCATCTCAATGTCACCGACATGTTCAAGAGAATTCATTCAGAGAATTTACCATCCAGCTAATGCCTCATCCACTGCAATACCTTCACCCTTCATTTTTCATGACCGCCATTCCTGAACCTTGTATCATCAGATCGTTTTCACCTCCAGAAAAATCATTTGCTTCATTTCATGTCATAGATGTGGGATACATCAAGGCCCTCCTACGATGGGTCACTTCTTGTCGACATCAACTCATTATCCAAGAAGTTGACTTAGAAACAACCCTTTCAGTACTTTGAAGCTTGCATGCCTCAATGGCAAGTTTCTCACTTCCGGCGACAGGTTTACATCAATGGCCTTCGACCAAAAGATTTTGCATGGTGTTCGACAACGGCTCATATATTCACACCACGTGAATTGTACTGTAGTACCTGGAGGTTCATTATCATTATCAGTGACTCCTCTAGCGCATGTTAGTAGCTTACATTATTGGCTGGTAATCAGGCGATGTCTTTCCATGTTCGACTTTAGAATATCTTTTCACATGGATCGACTTGTACATCGGGCGAAGATTGAACAAGTTTGAAGACCCCGGATCTAGTTTCATCCATCCAAGCTACGATATATTCAGGAAAATAAAGACATCAATTGTACATAGAAGCTGCACAGATAATCATCCAAGCTAAGGGATGATGACTCTACATATAAAGAATGACCGATTTGCAACAACAAATGATTATTTGTCCTATGTACATGAAAATGAATTTATAAAGTTGAGCATGGGAATGCCCGCCTCAGCTAGATCATGAAAATAATATGATGATGATGTATTGTATTGTATCTTATACAGGTCACCTTCCAGTTCGAATACCCCGGATCCTCATGATAAAGCATTTCACCCGACATCAAAAGATTTACGACCTCATGCTTTAGGGGGCAAATGTTATAGACATATTTGGGCACTTCAACCCTAGTCACATATGTCGATAAACCAAGGGCGCTTTAACCCCTAAAAGTGTTTTTTCATACCATAAAGGATCATGGTCAACTAATTACATCATTTCCCAGAAGTTCCACCTGAAAAACCACTCAGAACTGGCCAAAACTGGACCATACTAACTGCTCCATGGTTAAGGTGCGATGCATACTGGCTGCTACACTAACCAGGTGCGATGCATGGAAGAGGCCTTTTGTAGGGTGCGATGAGCGAGAATGGACAAATGGTAGAGACAGTTTGCTAAGTGGAAACTCATGGAATCTTCTAGAAACTTCTCCCATGACACTTGCCTCTCTGAATTCGCCCAGGGATGAGTAAGAGATCAATGAAATCTCCAAGTGGAACCAAGAACTATCAGTGGAATGACACTAATCAAAAACCCAGAGCTGACTCACACCCTTGCAAGACATCTATAAATGGATCCCTCATCTGAGAGATTTAGAGGCTGGAAGTTTGTAATTTGCAAGGAAGTGCTATTGGTTTATCTTTGAGAAGAGACATTATATTGTTGGGTGATATTGCTTTTCATGAGGTGAAGAGGGCTATGATGCTAGGAGGATGATGCTAGATCAGACAGCTAGGTTGTAATCCTCTCTTCTACTATTAATAAAGTTCTTTGAGTTTTCCTCCATATAATTGGGTATTTGTGAATCTTGTTATTTGTGAATGCAATTGTATGGTCAATGTATTTTTGATTCTGAATTGTTTATGATATTATAGATCAAGATGCTTTGATGGTGTTTTGTTACTTTGAATCTACAGGTATTCTCTAAAGCGAGACAAGTAGGAGAGGAGTTGCAAACTCTATCAAGGGAGAGAGAAATCAAGCAAGGAGCCAAATGGAAGATCCAGGTTGGTCCCCTTTGCTTCTCTCTTATCTATCATACATAAAGGAAATCACAAATTGCTTTGATTGTTTGTTTCTAAGATAGCTACCCGTCTTAGCGGGACTAGCAGATCGAAAAGACACTAGTTTTCCCGGAAACACACTATCAACAACGAATTGCAGCGGCGAACCCTTCACCCACATCTGTGAGTGGAAAAGATGCTCCCCCTCTTCTGGATCCTCAGGCTCATTCTTCTAGATCTTTGTTGTGGCAACAGTGGCACCGGAATCTGCGTCAATGATCTGCTTCCCTTTGCCATTCCCCTTGTCGAGTTCTGACTCAGGGTCAAAACATGCATCTGATTCGGAAGCCTTCAACTTGGCCACTAGCGACTGCTTGGTCCAGTACTCACTTGTGTTGTGAGTGGGTCTCTTGTGGAACTCACACCACTTTTTTGTGTCCTTCTTTGACTTTGTGGTGTTGTTCTTTTCTTGCGGTTTCGATTGGTTGTCTTGGGTCACCCCACCTTGGCTTTGTCCTTTGGTCTTCGGATTCGCAGATCCAAAGTCTCGCTTCTTTTGTTTAAGCTTCTGCTCGATCTTGACGGCATATCGGTATGCCGTGCCGAGAGAGGAGATTTTCAGGAACTCCATCTCTTCCTGGATGTATCTACGTAGGCAGTCGCAGTATTTGAGTACCAGATCCAGCTCAGAATATTTGATACCCAACCGTGTGTGAAGGGTATGAAAAATGTTTGTGAACTCTGGCACATCTTGGTCCCTTCCATGCCGCAGTGTGGTCCACTTTATGTATTTGTCCTCATAGCTTTTGATAGGATAGTACTGCTCCTTGACGGCATCCTGGAATGAATCCCAAGTGGGTGTGGCTGAAAATAGTGAGCCCGTACTTTCATTCTTCTGCTCGCAGTAGGTTTCCCACCAGTCCTTGACGTGAGGGGCTGCTTTGAGAAGAGCGAAAACAATCTTTTCCCGACTCAAAAATTCATGAACAGAAAAATAACCCTCTAGCAGATTTAACCATTTATCTACGGCATTTGCGTCTATCTGACCCTTGAATATGGGGATTTCAAAATTAACTTGTACCTCAAAGGGCGTGGCATTTCCAGAGTAGCTGCTCGAAGCCGATGCGTCGCCTCTGGGTAGCCGCTGAAGGATCTGGGCAAAGTTGTCCATCATCGCGTTCCTTTGTCGCTCGAGGGCTTCTTCGAGCAAGATTTTGATAGGATATCCTGCCCCCTCGTCTTTCTTTTCATCCGCCATGGGAGGCTGTCGGGATTTGCGAGGCTGGTCTTCCAAAGGTTCGACTAGTTCAAGCCCTAACTCCTTATATCCTGACCGCGTTCGGGACATGCAAAGAAAAACAGAGAAAAAAACAGACTGCTCTGACACCACTAATCCAGATTTAAACAAGAATGCAACAAAATATAAAGATAACCATATACATAGAGATGCAGTGGAAATAATACTTCATTTCATCAATGTAAAATATTGAAATATGCTTACAGACAGAAATGGAAATAAACCAGCTAGGGCGATGGTAGCTTATCTCTGAGAAGAGATGTGGCGGCTACATGCCTATGAACTATGTTACAATGAGGCTCGAAGGCCTATTTATTGTTGAGAAACAATGGAAAAGCCTTAGAATCCCAAAACCGAACCCTAGAAGATGAAACGCCAAATTGTGGGCCCCGTTTGGGTAAATTGGTGCATTAATTTCTCGGGGTCGTAACTTTGGCACCCGATCTCCGTTTGACGCATACAATAGCTCGTTAGAAAGATCTATCCGAGAACTATAATTTTGGGAAGAGGACCAATATTGCTCCCAGATTTCCCAAAAAACGTCATTTAGGGCCTTAAAACGGCTTTGGAAGTTCAGGACCCGAAAAACTGCTAAAAATAGTAAATTGTGCTACAATTACGGAAACTGAAAAACTAAAAGAGACAATTGTGGGGTTCCAAGTGGGATAGGTGGGTGGCCACCAACATCCACCTAGATCATTCCTCCCCCCTTAGGAAGCAATGGTCCCCATTGCGTTGAGTTCCTCCATTTGTTGAACTTGGTCCCTGGTGACTTTGTTGCCCTCCTAAAGCTTGTGTGGTACCCCTGTGGGTGAGGAGAAGTTGTTCATGTGTTCTTTCATGACTGTATCCCACTGTTGTTGTTGTTGCTGCATGGAGGAACCCTTCGCAGGGGTCATGGATGTGGCGACAATCTTCCCCTTACCTTGGGAGCAAGCCAGACAGAAAATGAATTTCCTAGTTTGGGAGATGAGCTTGTTGCCTTTCTTAGCAGCGATCAAAGAGGTCGCGGTAGGTGGGGCTACCTCCGGTATCCTGTATAATGAATTATCCAAATAAATATTGACAGCGCGAGGCCTTGACTCATACACAGCATGTCGCCTCCACAAGTATGGCTGGCCTAATAATACATCACAAGCATCTAGAGGTGTAACATCACACCATACATCGTCTATTAAGGGCTTGATGTTGTAGGGAAGGTGGCACTGCTGACGAACTTTGAGATCTCATCCTTCATGAAGCCACCTGATATTGTACGGTTGCGAGTGTGGTGTAGTCGGTAGGCCCAACCGCTTCACGACCTCTGCTGAAATGAGGTTCTTTTGGTTGCCACTATCAACAATGAATTGCAGTGACAAACCCTTCACCCACATCTGTGAGTGGAAAAGGCGCTCCCCCTCTTCTGGATCCTCGGGCTCATTCTTCTGGATCTTGGCTATGGCAACAGTGGCGTTGGGCTCTGCGTCAATGATTTGCTTCCCTTTTCCATTCCCCTTGTCGGGTTCTGACTCAGGGTTGAAACGTGCATTTGATTCAGAAGCCTTCAACTCGGCCACTAGCGACTGCTTGGTCCGGCACTAACTTGTGTTGTGACTGGGGCTCTTGTGGAACTCACACCACTTTCCTATGTCCTTCTTCGACTTCGTGGTGTTTTTCTTTTCTTGCGGCTTTGACGGGTTGTCTTGGGTCACCTCGCCTTGGCTTTGTCCTTTGGTCTTCGGATTCGTAGATCCAAAGTCTCGCTTCTTTGTTTAAGCTTCTGCTCGATCTTGACAGCATATCGGTATGCCGTGCTAAGAGAGGAGATGTTCAGGAACTCCATCTCTTCCTGGATGTATCTATGTAGGCAGCTGCGGTATTTGAGTACCAGATGTAGCTCAGAATCTTTGATACCCAACTATGTGCGAAGGGTATGAAAAATGTTTGTGAACTTTGGCACATCTTGGTCCCTTCCCTGCCACAACGTGGTCCACTTTATGTATTTGTCCTCATAGCTTTTGACAGGGTATTATTGCTCCTTGACAGCATCCCGGAATGAATCCCAAGTGGGTGCGGCTAAAAAAAGTGAGCCCGTACTTTCATTCTTCTGCTCACAGTAGGTTTCCCACCAGTCCTTGACGTGGGGGGCTGATTTGAGAAGAGCGAAAACAATCTTTTCCCGACTCAAAAATTCATGAACAGAAAAATAACCCTCTAGAAGATTTAACCATTTATCTATGGCATTTGTGTCTATCTGACCCTCGAATATGGGGATTTCAAAATTAACTTGTACCTTAAAGGGCGTGGCGTTTCCAGAGTAGCTGCTGGAAGCCGATGCGTCGCCTCTAGGTAGCCGCTGAAGGATCTGGGCAAAGTTGTCCATCATCGGTTTCCTTTGTCGCTCAAGGGCTTCTTCGAGCAAGATTTTAATAATATCTCCTGCCCCCTCATCTTTCTTTTCATCCACCATGGGAGGCCATCGGGATTTGCGAGGCTGGTCTTGCAAAGGTTCGACCATTTCAAGCCCTAACTCCTTATATCCCGACCGTGTTGTGGACATGCAAAGAAAAACAAAGAAAAAAGCAGACCACTCTGATACCACTGATCTGGATTTAAACAGGAACGCAACAAAATACAGAGATAACCATATACACAGATATGCAGCGGAAATAATACTTCATTTCATTAATGTAAAATACTGAAATATGCTTACAGACAGAAATGGAAATAAACCAGCTAGGGTGATGGTAGCTTATCTTTAAGAAGAGATGTGGCGGCTACATGCCTCTGAACTATGTTACAGTGAGGCTTGGAGGCCTATTTATTGTTGAGAAACAATGAAAAACCCTTAACATCCAAAAACCTAACCCTAGAAGATGAAACGCCAAATTGTGGGCCCGGTTTGCGTAAATTGGTACATCAATTTCCCGGGGTCGTAACTTTGGCACCCGATCTCCATTTGACGAGTAAAATAGCTCGTTAGAAAGATCTATCTGAGAACTATAAATTTGGGAACTCCCAGATTTCCCAAAAAATGTCGTTTAGGGCCTCAAAACGGCTCCGGAAGTTCAGGACCCGAAAAACTGCTAAAAATAGTAAATTGTGCTACAATTACGGAAACTGAAAAACTGAAAGAGATAGTTGTGGGGGTCCAAGTGGGATAGGTGGGTGGCCACCAACATCCACCTGGATCAGTGGATGACTTGTTGGATACAAATTCCAACACTTGTCTACAAGATGACCCTGCTTATGGCAATGAGTGAAAAATAATTGCATCTTCTGTTCAACATGGTTTCCATTATCTAATGGACCTTTGGATTTCTGTCTCTTTTGTTTTGAATGTTTCCTGTGTATGGCTATCCTCTTCCAACACCTTGAAAAAGTATGGCTATTCAAACCACAAAATGAACATGTGAATTTTCTCCAAATCTTATGTGAAGATTTACCATGTTTATCATAATCAAAAGAAACTTGATTAAAGGCATAATTATACCTTTCACATTCACCATTGTCGCCTTCTTGAGGAGGTGAATTTGATGAGGTAGTGGCTCTCTTCGGAAATACCAATAATGGTTTCAATGACCTTAGAGCTTTCAACATCCTCTTGTTTTCCATTTCCACTAGTTGCATGCTTATGAGCATCTTCTTGCAAAGTGGGTATAAAACTTTTGCATTCCTCATGAACACAAACTTCACAAGCTTGAGGTAATGAACATGTAATGGAAATCCTTCTTGGAACACCTTCACGTGCCTCCTTGGCTTTGTATAATTCTCCATCATGTTGTCCATAACCAAGACCCAAATACCTAGGCCTTTCCTCAACAACAATTGGCTCAACTATGCCTTGTGCATGTTTGCCTAACCCTTTACCTTCATAGCCCATCTTCATCAATAATTTGGACCCTATTCCTCTACTGTGTCTTTCAAAAGCACCAAAACATTCATTTTGAGAAGAAATTGAAGATAAAATTGAATTGCATACCTCATTTTCATGCACATACTTGGCTAGGGTTTCCTTGGCATCATGGAGTTGAATCTCCATCTCATGCATCTTTTCAAGAAGCTCTTGCTTCTCCTTCATGGCCATCAACTCCTCTTGAAGTATAGTGTTCTCCTTCCTATCTTCATGCAACTCTTGCGCCATATCTCTCATGATGATAAGATCTTGCAATATCTCTAAATCAAAGAGTCTTGCTAAGGAAGATGGATTAGAAACATCACTTATCAAAGTTTTCATCACATAAACTTGCACACAACTAAATTCTCCTTTCACAAATACAAAACCAATAACTAATTTTCTAGCTAACCTTGGCAAACCATCTCAGGGTTAAAATGAGCTAACAGTGCTCTGATACTAACTTGATCTCAATATGGGCAAACTTGTTAATTCTATGCAAGATCCCTCATCAGTATTTTAAAATGTGTTTAGGATCATCTCAAATTAACCAAATTGTGAAGGATTATCTGTCAAGTGTTATGTTCCTTTTATGAGTAATTCATGAGGTTAATTAGTTGTTTAAAAACACATATACAACAAGTAAAATGCAGAGAAATAAAACACAACAAACTCATATCACAAATTTGATAAAGGAGTTCACCCCTCGTGGGCTACATCTCCTTGGACCTACTTCAATGGCTAGGCCCTCTTTGGATTAATGGTCAATTCTCTGATTACATGCACCTAGAGTGCTCCATTGTTATGGCTTCTTCGATTTTTCCTAGGAAATCTCCACTAAATCTAGAAAAACTCCAGTCAATTCCACCAAATTTGGAGTTAGCTCCAGATTTGTTTGCTCCGCCAAAAGATCTTCCAACTTAATCCCACCATTAATTAGTGATAAGTATGGTTTAATTAACCACTAATCCCGCTTAGCACATTAATCTGGCGGTTAGCATAATATGCTAGCGGTTAAGGTAATGTTGGTCACATGCAGCGGTCAAGGTTAACTCTAGTGGTTAATGTTACCTCCAAATCCGTCAGCGGTTAACATTAAATGTTAGCGGTTATTGTTTTGAGGTTGGTCACATTCTAGTGGTTACCACTAGTGGTTATCTCCAAACCTCAACGCATTTAACATTTAAATAACAATTGCGCCCTTTACATGTTAAGACATAAGGTTGTGGTATGGCAATAATACATGGCGCTTGTTCACGCGAGGTCATGGTTTCGACTCCCCAGCCTGCCATATAGGCTTTTAATCGACCTTTGAGAGGGCACGTGGCAGCCTCTGGGCTTACCACGTGTTACCCTCTCATTGGTCCACCAAATGCACTTTAACGAATTACGTGTCGCTACTTGTCACGATCCAATTGGTCCACCTGTAGGAATATTCTAAGAATATTCCCTAGAATATTCTTTTCATTGACTGGGCTGTACGGATGCCTAGTCATCATCCCAGTCACAAAATTTTGCCTATTTGACCAAACGATCAGAACGCGATATCTTTCTCATACGAAATCCATTTTTAGTGAAACAAGTTTCATTAGGATCATATCGCCAAGATGGACGTTGCCATTCAGGTTTTGATCGATTATGAGCACTTTGGTTTTTGAGCTAATTTTTGCCCTTAATCTAGATTCTGATCACAAGGTGATTCTCAAAGTAGATGGAAAGGAGAAAGCATAAAGGAAATCCTGCAGAGAAGAAGAACAAAAGAGAGCAGTAATGGTGACATGAAGAAGATCATAGACTGAGATAGAAAGAAGAGATTGCATGATGACTCAGAGGATTTTGATATTGATCAAAGACCCTTTGTAGGGTGAATATAGGCAACAAAGTGGATCTTTCATGAAGATTAAGCAGCAAGAAAAACAGCTTGGCATTGCCACCTCATCGTGAATTCCATATCATCATTATCAAGTTGTAACGTGTAGAGGTGTCATCATAATGGTCAATGTGTGTCCATGTGTCAAGCCACATCATCATGTGGAATGTAATGATGTATTGTCACGAAAAGGACAAAATGTAGTGTGTGGAAATCCAAGAGTCATATCTGGAATATGAAAAGTCACTTAGTCATATATGGACAAAATGTCTTTAGGAGAAGTCCAAAGGTCACATAGAGAAGTCCATGTGTCATTTAGAAGTTTAAGAGTTGGACAAATGTCAAAAGGTCATAATAGAAGTCTAAGAGTCATGATGGTAAGTCAAGAGTCATGGGGATATGAAATATCATTCCCCTTGTTTTAAAAGAAACCTCATAACTCAAGCAAAGGGCTTTTTGGAGGCTTAATATTTGGAGAGTGAGTCTTGGCTTCTCTACTTGGCATAGGAGAGAAAAATGTTCTTTGGGGAAGCAAGAAGTGACTTAATGTTCCACTACTAGAACTAGTGCCTCATCATTGTAACTTTGTACTTGGGTCTTTCACCTTATAAATGAAGCTCGATGAGCCAAAGCATTTTCATGCATGTATTATGAATATCTTAGGATTGTTCTTTAGATGTTTTATATATTTGTTTCGTTCATATGTACTAAGGAAATTGAACTATTTCAATGGCCCTGGTACTTACCTTGTTGAAGGTGTGTTGTATGTGGTTTAATGATCATTGTGTCTATGTGAACTATTTCACTAGATAACTGATGAATCTTTCTTTGCTCATGTCTCTCTCTTAAGTTGGCACTATTACTTCCTTCTAGAGGCTCACTTTTTCCTTTCCCACCCGTGAAAGTCTCCTTTTACACATTACAATCGATGTTTCACAATGTCAACTTACTTGCTTGTTCAAGGGTTATGTATATAATCTCTTATGTCATTCATTGAAACGAAAGTGAACCTTATAGTAATAGTGGTTGGGTCAATATTCTAGATTGGGCTCCTACTCTAAATAGTGTGAGGTCTAATTGGGACTTCACACTGGGGAGACCCCCTGTATGTTGGCGGCATCTAGCACCATCAACATTTTGGTGCTAGAAGGAGGGCCAGATGAAAATTGTGCCCATTGAGTCTGTTTTGAATCTCTTATCTTAAATGGCTCTTTCCCAAATTATAATCCCAGGATGTTTTTCTAAGGAGTTTGATTTTACCATCCTTGCGGTAATCATTCATGACTTGTCTGAATTCAAGTTTGATGGCGAGAGTGAACTAACTGTCCTTGGACACTTCTTTCAATTTATTCATTTTTGTCTCTCTAATGAAATTCATTGTAAGATGTCATGGACAAGTTGTTCACCCTCACATTTAAAGGTCAAGTTAAGAAATGGTGTCATATGTTACTTGCTTCTTCTATCCATTCACTCAAGCAACTTGTTAAGGAGCTTCGTGAAGCCTTTGGCAGGTACGAATATTAAGATGTATGTGATAGAATTGATTTGCTCAAGTTGGAACCTGGTGAATCTGCAAAGGATTTTCTTAATTGATTTCTTCACACTTGTTGTGAATTTCCCAAGGGAGTTATTGATTCAGACTTCATTATGAAAAAAAATCAGAATTTGATTATACTCTCTTTGAGACTTTTGAATATGAACCCCTGGATAATTCTTTCTCCCCAAATTTTACAAACCGTGGGATACCTCAATCTTCCGAGGAGGAACCTATTATCCCTTTTGTTCCTTGTCCTTCTCCTTTTCCAGTACCATTTTAGCTACCCTCAAGTGATGATGTTAAAGTTGGGAAATTTGAAAATAAAATTTTTGATTTGTACATTCAACCTCCATCCAATTCTTATGATCCACATCCTATTGAGGAAAACTTGGAATGGTTCAATAATTGCATGGAACCTAAAATGAAAACTCATTCCTCTGGTTTTCAAGATCGCATCAATATGCATAATTCAAGTCTTGAATTTGATTTAATTTCTTATACCCTTCAACCTCCATCATACATGCTTCATGATTCCATGTTTAATGATCCTCTTGTTTCACCTACTTCAACTCATAATGATGTTCAACCTGTTGTTTCAAGCGGTCATGAAGGAAAAAGTAGTTGTATTTCACATGTAGAGGAGAAGGGTGTTGAAGGTATGTCTTATCTTTCCTCCCTCTTTCAATATCATAATCTTTCCTTTCTGGTTGATATTCAATATTTTAACCTTGATAACCTATCAAATGACTTTGAACCTCGCATCTGAGTTGAGACTTTAGATAAATATCACCATGATATCCTTGTTTTCCATTAAGACATATGGTGGTGAAATTTCAAGTATATCGGATGATATATTCTCTTCTTCTGAGGGCTTTGATTTCCAAGGTACCGATTCAGAATCTATTTCTCACAGTTTACAATCTACATTTATGAATTGGGATTCTCTTTTAATTCAAAATGATCCTGAATCTTCTTTAATTCATACATCCTTGGATGACAAGTCTAGAGTGGTAAGTTGTAAGGTTTTCGAATCTTTGGAAGATCATGTTCAATCTAATTTTCATATTAGTATGCCTATCTTTGACTATTATACTAATGAAAATGATGTTTATCTATTGTTATTTTAAGTTCAATATGATCTAAGTACTATTGTTGCTCCTCCTCCTGAGTCTTTCAATCCTTCTTCACCTCTAACACACTATTCATTGTACGCAGATATGTTTGATAAGTTTGCCACACTAACACCCCCCTTAAACCCTTCTTTATCCAGTTGACCATGGTTGCAATGAGGTACAAGATGGTGTGATACTATAATGAAAGGATGAAAAGTTTGAATCTATTATTCATGATCTATTCAACTGTAAATATTTCATAATTGTGGAGGAATATGTTCCAACTCTGAATCATCAAGGTATTCTTCAAGTTGATGTATCTCAATTTTTTGTCCATCAAGAGTCTAATTTGCTTAATCCTAAATATGATTAAACCGATGGCATTGACAATGTTTTCGTTAATACATTAGACGATAATGGTGCATGTCTACCTATTTATGTTTCTAAGCCACCCAAATTTGATTATCCGCCATCAGAAAGTTTTGAGACCTGTCAGAAATTCGAGGCACTTAAGCTATTGTTGATGGTTATGTCAAGTCCTCGTAATCATGTTGAGATCTCCATACTAATTTGGATCCATATTTTCACACATAATTCTTCCTCGACATTCATCCAATGGTTATGAGTTCATTCTCAAAGGGATTCATATATTTTCAAGTGGATATTCAAGATAGAATTTCTTATCAAAAGAAAGGTTCTTGTTTGGCTAGTTCCTTTTCATGTCACTCCCTTGAGCTAGATCGAGGGTTGGAGAGAAAATATTTCATGGATCCTTATGGTTTCAAGGCCTGTCATTTTGATGATCGAGATAAAGGTCATTGTGGGTTGAAGGATTTTTCTCTGTTAAACTCTTCAAAATTTGATCATCTTATTATCTCTTTGTGTATATCATGAAGCTATTCAAACACAATTATTTTTGTGGAGTAATTGTGATTGCTTCAATTATTCAACCGACCAAAACCCTTTTGTTGGTATAAGTATTGGGTTTTATTTGACACATATTTCTAATATCTTGTCAAATCAGTATCCTGATTGGTTTCCTGGATTCATAATGTCAATAATTGTTTTGAATTCCCTAAGCTTTCTTATTGTTGACTTTGCATGTAATTGGATACAAAGGGAACCAATAAAGGCTCAAGAATATTATATGTTAATCGAACAATTTGATCATTATATCAAATATTCTTGTTGTGATTTGAATGTTTTAACCGCGAATTTTCCTTCCCATCAGTCTCAAGGTATTCTAAGTGGTTTTTATGAATATCATGATCCAATTGTTGAATGGTTAGAGCAATCTTACCTAGCAAGCCCTGTTACAAATAACCAGTTTCGATCTTTTCTTATGTTTGCAAGAACTAAAAATATAGATGAATGTGTATTCAAAGGCAGCCTGCAAGGTTTGTCTGATCGACATTTAAAAAAACAAAGTAAATTTCCAAACTGGATCAAACCGGTTAGTGTGGCAATTCATTTTGTTAATAAGCAAGACCTTCAGTTACTTGTGCAAGTTTTCAAAGTTCTTATCTTTTATATTACATATTGTTTTATATTACTTTTAATTGCTCCTATCTTTGTGGTTGGAGGTCGGGAATGATGATGGCTACATTGGAAATATCATTACACTTAACCCTAACCTTCTAGTTGATTAGGTGAGGAGTAAGCTTAGTTAGATCTAGTTTCCCTCGCATTGCATCCACCCTCTATCCTGCTCTCCATTGAGTCTTTGCATTTGTTTGTTTTCTTATTGTATATTTTGCATGTTGTTTTATGTTCCACCTTCATTTGCTTTGTTCTTCAATTTTGTTTTTTTTTCTTTCCATACATTTTCCTTTTCTTTTGTTTAGTAAGATTTTGCATGAAAGATGTTCCTAGCTTGGCTTAAAACACAATGTGGAAAAGCTTAAAAAGGGGAATTGTGATGATAAACAATGCTTGGCTAATATTTTACCTCTTCTCTATCTTGGGTTTACATATATTTAAAGTCAATCATGTCTAAATGGAAAATATGATCCACTTGAGCGAAAAGCCTTTGGTCGAACTATAAATCTCGCATCTATTCTAGCATCCTCATTCCTCAACTCGTCATTGCAAGTAAATAATGTTTTTTCTTATTGATCCAATAGAGTAGAGAAAGGTGATGGGAAAATCAGTTAGCGAGCAAACCAATATCAGAGGTCTTTATTACCTTCTCTAAAGTAACAACCTCTCCTACTCTTAATAAGTTAGGATCCCTCTTCCACCTGTGAAATAAATAAGTGCGTAACCATGGTTTTATAAATAAAATAAATAAAGGGTGAAAGAAGAGAAAGGATTCCTGCGCAGAGAGGTGAAGCAAGTAACTTCGCTGAGGTATTGATCAGGATTATTGGCATTGAAGTGATTCTTGTGTTCTTGTAGTGACTCTGCCAAGGTACTATCCATGCCTGCTGGTAGCAGAGCAACGCTAGAGATGAAAAATCACACTCTGACTATCTTAAAATCATAATTATATATTACCCTTTCCTAGTTCGAAACAATTGTGATTTGGGAAGCCTGGATATGTGTTTAACCCTGTAAGGGAATCGACGATACTATATCTCTAACTGGTTTAAGTAGGGAATCCAATGTAATCTTCAAGGTGAATCAACACTTCTTAAAAGATTCATACCTTGCACTTAGAGAATTAAACCTAAATAGAGAAGTTGGAGTTTTACCAGTGTGTCACAAAGTGTTGATACTATGATCAAAACCCTCCAAAATTTTGTCTACACTTGTATTTTGTAGCCTACTGAGGATCTTACAATCTGACATTCCATAATCCCTTCATGGTTGATTGTTGTTTTGTAAAAGGTTTAAATGTTCTTCCTAGTTTTAAACTGTCAAGTCACTTGCCCAAACACATGCTTAGTCTTCGATGAGTTCATGACCACTCTTCCTTTATGCAAGATTTAAGAGGCATAGCACCACCCATCAAGACAATGTATGTGTGATGTTCAACTCATGTCGACATTCAGTGCACACTTACATTGATAGTATCCCTCACTTTGATTGCAATTGTACTTTTAGTTCAGTGAGTTTTCTCAACTATTGTCATTGCGCACCATTGATTTTACATTTTCGGTTGTGCTTTTGATCACTTTCACTTTAATAAGTGTTTTTTTCATGTTATATTCACTCTGGCATGTGTCAATTTCAAGGTCGTTCACATTTTTCAAGTGTCAACTTCATGTTTTCTGCCTGTTGTAGGTTTCACTTTTGTTGTTTTCACTCTTGGATGTGTCACACCTTTGCACATCACCAAAGTTAGTTTTGCCTCACCCTTCTGCATTACATGGTCTTACATATCATTTGAATATTCACTAGAGACATTCTTACAACTTAGCACACCTTTTGGTCATAGTCGTCACTCTTGTCGTAACTTGTGTTCTAAGAATTGTAATGTGTTGTTCCAACTATCACACTTAGAAATAGGTTTCGCTTGGCTGTTGTTTAAAGATGTGATTAATTTTCATGAGTCATGTGCATTTTGTTGTCTTGTATTGATGGAATTTATGTGTAATCCATGTTTGATTCATGTTAGGATGCATTTATTTCTCCTACTCTGCTAGTCCCACACTTAGCCATTTTGGGAGCTCTTCTTGGTCCTCATACTCAGTGTGAGTTGTAAAGGAAATAGCCCTCTTACTAGGTGATGAGCGTAGCTTATTCATGAGCCTCATTAATATATATTTTCCTCCCATACTTGTGCACTAAGTCTTTTATAAATTCTCCTCCCTGTCACAGTGCATTAGTACTTCCTAAGGTAAGTGATCTAGCCTTTTGCTGCCTCTATCAGTGAAAAAGTGCACTTTGGAAGGATAAGGACCTTCTCTCCCTTCAAAAGTGCACTTCAAAATAACAAAGCACACTTCAAAACAATGAAGTACACTTCAGAAAAATGAATTTCACTTCAGAACAACAAGGCGCACTTCGGAAAAGCAAGGACCTTTTGTCTCCTAAAAAAGTGCATGGCATAACCTTTAAGCATGAGCGCATGGCACAATTATGAAACCTAAAGCCTTCATCCTTCCATATTCCATTAGAGCGCATGGCATAGTCATGAAGATTGAAGCCTTCATTTAAGCACACTCCTTCGACTCAAAGAAATGCACCCATCTTGAGCACATGATGCAGCTTGAACCAAAGAATGATTTCTCTGTCGTGTTTCGACTATGTGCCCTATGCCCTCCTAATCCTCTTGAGCACACTAGCACACTGGGAAAGATCAAATATTTACCCCTTTTTTCCTTCATTATGTGCCCTTGCATCATCCTTAGATCCTTTGAGTGCACAAGCGCACCATGAACCAACGAATGATTCTATTTCATGCTTTGGACCTGAGCCCTGCACCTTTGAGTTCTCTTTCTCTCTTGCTTGAGTGCACAAGCGTGCCTTGAAGGCATCTTGTGTGCCTTGACCTATCATTACCTTAGTGTTTGGTCAATTTAGTGTTGTCTAAATTGCTATCATAAATTGTCAGCCCGGGGCTCGTAAGCTGATGAAGTGAAGTGTACAATATATACTTAAGTAGCCTTTCCTAGTTCTTTTTGTCGTTTTTAGTTCATGTTTGACTTATCTTCCTAATGTGATGTGATGAAGTTATAAACAAGTGAGTGAATGTGTGTGTATGTGGCGATTTCTAAATGCTTCTTGAAATTTAAAGAGAAAACTTGAACAATAACTTGGAATGAAATTAAAGCTTCAAATGAAAGTAAAGCATCAAACAAAAAGACCAATGGCACTAGTCCAATACCCTTACTGCTGATAAGAATGAAAATGACATCTACATTAACTCAATTGAAAGCAAGAACACTACTCTAACTCCTCTATTGAATCTAAAGCAATGCAAAAATTAAGTGACAAATCACACTACTTAATTCTCCCTTAACATTCTGCCTTTAGCTAAATTGATCATGTGGAAAAGAGTTGGGAGTGAATTAGCAATATGAGTCTAAAACTAGATAAACCAAGCTGCAATTAAATGATGTTTTGGTCCCATAAAAGTTAGTGAATTGTGATAAAAGAACCATCAAGAGATTAGCAACTTGACAAAACTTGATAAAGTAAACTAAGCAAGGAAACTAACTAAGCAAGGAAACTAATGAAAATCAAAGCAAAAGTCAGCAGTTTAGATAAGACAACTTCAAATGCCACTAGGAATAAAAAGAAGGAAAAGCACACTGTCCCGGGCTCCTAATAAAGCTGCAAAAACACACACTGATCAGTCATGAAAAGTACGGAAATGTAAAGCAGCATAATTCAAACTGTACAATAATATACATGTCAAAAGAAATCAAAATTGCAGAAATCAAACTGTACATTAATATACATGGGAAATTAGAAAAAAAGAAATGCAGGAAAATAAATTTAAAAGCTACTGTAAAATGGTTGTAGCAGACAGGGGCCCTCCATCCACTCAACCAAGTAAAAAGATCAGCTACGCAAGTAAGAACAGAACTGTCTTCTTGGTATTAAATCAGCACATAATAAAAATACAGTGGGGAGCGTAAACGCTGTGTAAAATGGTCTTGAAACAGAGTTTTACAAACTGAATAACAACAACAAAAGACTAACTTAAGAGCTAGCTAATCAGCGTGTGGAAACGCTTTATTTATAGCAGGAACATAAACTGTTCTGTGCGTAAACTAAGCTAACTAACAACTGTGCAAAAGACACGTTCAGCAGCACCGTGCACGGATTTAGGAAACGGTCATCATGGTTGATAAATCCGTTGTTGGATTCTTGTCCCCTGCAGTCTTCGTGGCTAAAGAAGAGGCTAGTTGTGCGTTCCGTGTTCCACCTGAACACGCAGAGCCGTGCCACCGTTTGCAACCTTGCCGTTTGACCAGAGTTACCTCCGCGTTGACCAGGGGTGTAGACGACCAGTTTGGCTGAGCTGACAGCACACGCACCATGTACACAGTCATACAAACTTGCCCATGTGGCTCTTTCCTTTGGAGGACACCTGGAGCATAGCAAATAAGAAAATGGCTGCGGAATCTGGGATCGGCTGCGGAATCAGAGATCAGCTGCGGAAACGCTGTATAAGCTGCGGAATTGCAGTATTTGAACCAAAAATCTAAACCAACAGTCAATCATTAGCACAATTAGCAAATCATGATAAAAAGTCCTATAATGCAATGAATTGAACAAGTTGATGAAGGAAATGATGGCAAAAGAAGGAAATGAGTGGGAAAAGGCTACTGGGAGGATGGGTAAATGAGTGCAGGTTTGAGGCTCAACATACCCCCACTGTGAAGGTGTTGCATGTCCTCATGCAACCAAAACTTTGTCATGATTTTTCAGTCCATATGCTCAGATGCCTCTGCCAAGACATCCAACCTTCTCCTTTTTCTTCTTGCTGCCAAGTTTGTTCTTGGTTTTCTAACCAAACACCTAAATTTCAAGTTAATCAAGGCTCTGCTCAATTTCTTGCATTTCCTCTTCAATTTCCTATTCTTTTTCTGCCAAAGACCCAAGTGAAGCATTGTGTTGTCGTGGACAACTTTGTCCAACTTGCCCTGTTCTCTCAATGCTTCATTTTCCTGTTTAATATGGCGATTCAGGACTTCTAGCTCGAATACTTCTTGTTTTAGAGATTGAACCTGTTGATCAAGAGGTAAGATAGTGCTAGGACCGGCAGCTGATTGCTCTAAGGTTTCCAAGTAATTGTACACCTCCTGTTGGTTAGGGTCAATGTCAGGTGATCTTCTTGGACTTGGTTCATATTCAAACTCTGTTTGAGGGTCTTGCTGAAATGGGCTTTCTTCTCGTGGAGGAGTGACCTCAACACGTGGGGAACTTGATTTAAAATCAAGTTGGGTAGCAACCTTTTCAGGTGTACTTTCTCCCAAGTCAATAAAATGTGGCTGTTTGTCTTTAGTGACCCTCATTTGTCTTTGTAGTCTGCTGCTCCTTCTCACGGCACTAGTGCTCTTTTGCTTTTGCAAGGTACTTTGTTTTTGCTTTTGTTTCTTCTTTGAGAGGGCAGTAGCATGGAGTTGAGCAAGTCTATCAGCTAGTGTTTGGGAGTCTTCTTCAATTGAGGGCTCAGGTGAAGGGTATGACTCTTGCACAATGGCTTTCCCTTTATCCCTCTTTTGTCTTTTAGTTCTGCCTCCCTTTTTCCTTTCTTCTGGAGCAATTTCTTGGGCAGTTTCTTGAATAGTTTCTTCAGCAGTCTTTTGGGCAGTTTCTTCTACAGCAGTTTCTTGGGCAGTTTCTTTCCCTCTTCTCCTACTTTTCTTTGGTATCCTAGGAGAGCTGCTAGAGGCTTCAGCTACCTCTTGAAAATGGTTTCTAACTAGAAACTTCTCCCACGTATCCTTTTTAATTTTCAACTGCTCCTCAATTAAAATTCTAATGAATCCATGGTGATACGAGTGGGATTCAATGTTTCCCACGTGTTTCTGAACAGTGGCACTCATCTTCTTTAGACTAGCTAACAAGAAATAAGGTAGGTTGATAGCATGGTCATCCATAAAGTGCATCATGATTCTTGCATGGTATACATACATGGTACCGAAGCGGCCTTCACATGTTAAAAATTTTTGAACAAGCAACAGTAATGAAGTCCACTCTTCCTTAATGACATGTACAGGGATTCCCTTAGTGAAAATGGAGGTATCCATACCTGGATTCTTGAGCATATTTTTCCACTCTTGATCTTCAACTGTTCTGTTTTTGAACCAGCGTTCTCCTGTTTGAGGCAAACCGGTTACTGTGGCCAAGGTGCTCTCTGTTATGGTGAACTGCAGGTCTCCTACCTCCACGGAATTTTCATTATTTGCATTAAATGATCGGGCAAATGCCTTTGTCACCTCTTCATTGTACCCTTTAAATTTCTGGATGAACTTCAACCATTTGGCTTTCTGCAGTGCTTCCTTTGTCTGAGGGTAACCCTCTAAAAATTTCGAACCCTCTGGTTCTACTCTTAACAATTTCCCCATTTTCGGCTCTCAGTTTTTCTTGAAGCTCTGACAGTGGTATATGGACGCTTGAGGAGAATGCTTACGGGAAAAACAGGGGAATTACGGCTGTAACAGAGTAACCGTAATGTGATAAACGGTATGGTGCAGAACTCGTGATCGGGGTTTTGAACAGAGAGGTGAGGAAAAAGAAAACAGAGAGGTTTACAGTAAAAACGAGAGTGGTGTATGAAAACGAGAATGGAAACAGTGGTATGAGAGAGTAGAGAACAATACGGCAATGAGTTTATGCATGCGGGAAATGGAGATATGAGTAGATGAAGCAACGGCCAAATCCTTAAGCGTCGGGTGGCTACGTACATTTGGCTGCGGAAATGATCACATGTAGAGCCGTAGTACACTGGTATACGTCACTGAGGTACGAGTAATTAATGGAAGAGCAGCCCGTATTAAGTTTGAATCAATAGTAATTAGGGAACCGTTAGGAGGGTGATGAGGTGGATTAAGCGTGATCGTGGACGAGGAGTGGACGAGGAGTGGGATAATCTTGTCAATCATTACATTAAGTGACTCCTACCACGATTTGAAAACCATGCATAAATGACATTAAACTGTTGGTTAAAGATTTGGAACATACCTTCATACGTTTGCATTTGATCCCTTTGTTGATTATGGTGGCTAACTTTTGATTGCTTTCTGACCTTGTAGGTGCTATGTATCCTTGCTGCTCTTTGATGATGATGATACCTCTGACTGTAAAATTTTTCTTTTTGAAAACAGAGTTGCTTTGATTGCAGAGACAGAGTGTGCTGGCTGCGGAAACTTGGTATGAGCTGCGGAAACTGCAACAACACTTTTCTGCCTGCACATAGATGATTAGAACAAACTTAACTGAATGGAATAGTCTTGAGAGGGACTTTATTGGTGGAAATGAGATGGAAGGAAAAAATGAAGTGGAATGGAGATGATGAGATGGATGAAATGGCGGATGAGATGGACAAAATGGCGGATGAGATGGAAAGAGAAAGAGAGATTTTTTTTTTGGAAAATATAAAGTGTCAGGTGACCCTGATTTTCACCTTATATTTTCTGCATAAGACCGCCAATCCAAGATTGGTTTTCAGGCTTATACAAGAGATTTTTTTTTTCCTTCTTTTTTTTTTTCTTTTTTTTTTTAATTGAAAGAAACAAAGATCAGGCTGATGGGGGAGAAGAATTCTTCTCCACCAGCCTCATTGCAGAATCTTCTTGGAACAATTTAACAAATTCCTCCTTTGAGAGTGGCTTGTGGTAGACTTTCAATCGGTGGCCATTCACAATGAGAGGAGTCTGAAACTCATCAATAGTCTTCACTCGAACTGCTCCATTGTTAAAGACTTCATCAATCTCATATGGTCCAAGCCAATGAGTTTGAAATTTTCCTTTGAAGTCCTTAAACTTGGAATCAAACAATAGTGCCCAATCTCCTTTCTGAAACTTCTTCTCTTTGATGTGTCGATCATGCCATTTAGTTCTTTGGCGCTGAACTAGATCAGTCCTTAAAATTGCATCTTTTCTTATCTCATCTAGCTCATTCAGCTGCTCCATTCTGTGCTTTTGGGCTTCTGATAGGCTCATCCCCAATTGAACTACCATCTTGAAGGTCTTGACTTGGAACTCAATGGGGAGCAGGACTTCTTTCCCATAAACAAGTTCATAGGGAGAATGTCCTGTTGTGTTCCTCCATGTAGTTCTATACGCCCATAAGGCTTCAGGAAGCCTTTCTGCCCAATCTCTTCTGTGAAGATGAATAGTTTTGGTGATGATGCTTTCAAGAACTTTGTTTTTAGATTCCACTTGACCATTTGCTTGCGGATGGTATGGAGTAGATGTTCTGTGCTTAATCTTGTACTCTTCCATCAGCTTCTCCATCAAGTTAGATGTAAATTGACTTCCCTGATCTGTCACAATTTCTCTTGGGACACCAAAACGAGTAAAAATATCCTCAAAAAGAAATTGGACAACTGAATTTTCAGTGGCAGAAGGCAATGCCTTTGCTTCTACCCATTTAGTAACATAATCAGTACAAACCAATATATACTTCTTTTGCTTAGATGGTGGGTTAATAGGTCCAATGAAATCTAAAGCCCATATTTCAAAGGGTTCGATGCATACCTGTGGCTATAATGGCATTTCATTTGAAAGAGTTGGTCTCCCATCTCTTTGGCAGCTGTCACACCTTTTGACATATTGTTTTGCATCTTTGAAGAGAGAAGGCCAATAATATCCTAAAGAAAGGATTTTATAGGCCGTCCTCTTGTCAGCAAAGTGTCCGCCGCATGGTTCATCATGACATGCTTTAAGGATGTCAGGTATTTCATCTTCCCGAACACATCTTCTGATCATACAATCTGGCCCTGTTTTGAACAATTCATTAGAAATCCAAGAATAATGTGAACTCTCCTGAATGATTTTCCTTTTCTCATTAGGAAATAAGTGTGGAGGTAGCTTCCCTGTAACTAAATAGTTAGCAATATCTGCATACCAAGGGGTTTTAGTAGTTACTGTAAATAAGTATTCATCTGGAAACTTGTCCTCTACAGGAGAATCTTCGTTAATGTTTAGGATTCTAGACAAGAAATCAGCTACTGTGTTTTGTTTCCCTGGTCTATCTAACACAGTAATATTGAATTCTTGTAAAAGTAAAAGCCATCTTGTAACTCTGCCATTAGTAACAGGTTTGTTCATAAG